>APFE030765732.1:0-16783 GCA_000404065.3 Pinus taeda
GAACCTATTGACATTATTATGCTGCAAGAAACCCTAGGCTTGACTGGTCTCATCACCAGTTCTTTGAACTCTATTTCCCCGGGATAGCACTATATGGCAATGGATGTGATGGGGAGATCCGGTGGTCTTTCCATTGGATATAATCCCAATACCATCAAAGTCAATGCATCTTGGGGAGGCCATGGTTTCCTAGGATTAGATCTCTTTTTGGTAGAGCTCGACACCAACCTATGGATTGTCAACATTTACGGTCCTTGTCAACAGAGGGAGCATTTCTGGAAGCACCTGCTTGGCCTCTCCATTTTCTCATCCGATCACATCATTATTGGGGGCGATCTCAACTTCTCCCTAGGTTATGGTGAATCATGGGGGTCTATGGCACAAGTGGACTCAATCTCGAGGTTTATGACTGATCTCCTGGAGTGGTCTAATTTGATGGATGTCCCTATGAACAAGCCTCTTCCCACATGGAGGAACAGAAGGGTGGGTGAGGCTACCCTCGCTCGAAGATTAGACAGATTTATTATGAAGGGGCCCCTAATACAACAGTTGCATCATTATAAACAATGGGTAGGAAATGGAGGTATCTCAGATCACTCCCCCATTTATCTGGAGATATTGGGGCCTCACCATAAGCCAAAAGCCCCTTTCAAGTTTAATCATGTCTGGCTCTAGGACCCTACTTATGTACGTATGGTTTTGGAATTCTGGGCTACAAACCCGATCGATAGATCTGACTCCATGGAAAAAGGCTTCTACTTAAACTTATCCAAGCTCAAGCATCTCTCTATCAACTAGGCTAGAGAAAAATATTAGAGGGAGAATTTGACTCTATTACATATAGAATCAGAGCTCGGTTCTTTGCTCGATGAGTGAAGTTTGGGGTTTATCATTGTTGAAGACAAAACTCATGTGGTTGAACTAGAGAACCAGAAGGCTAAGATCCTGAAGGAACGATAGGAATCCATCCATCTTCGAAGTAGAGCCATATGGCTGAAAGCAGGGGATGACAATACAAGGTTTTTTCAGAACTATGCAAAAGGTAGAAAGGTTACAAACACCATTTGGAATCTACCTCTTCCTAAAGGAGGTGTGGATGATTCATTCAATAAACTCTCCCACCTTGGCTCTACTCATTTTAAGAACCTATACAAAAGCCCTCCTAGTTCGAATCTTGTTGATATCATTAATGTGGTTGGTCATTTCCCCGGATTCATTAATGAGGATGAGGTAGAGGCACTTTTCACTCTTGTGACATCTGGTGAGCTTGAAGGCACGCTAAAATGGTTCGAAAAGGACAAGAGCCCAGGACCGGATGGCTGGACCATTGAATTCTACCTCGCTTTCTATGACCTTCTGGGACAAGATCTGTTGAAGGTAGTGGAAGAGTGTAGATTGTCTGGGTCTATGTACAATGCTATCAACTCAACTTTCATTGCCCTCATTCCAGAGTCTGATACCGTATCCTCCTTTAATGACTACAGACCCATCTCTTTGTGCAATTGTCTGTACAAAATTATCTTCAAGATCATTGCAAACCACCTATGCCCTATTCTCTCTCGTCATATTGCCCCCCAACAATTTGCTTTTCTTAAACACTAACAGATTCATGAAGTTATTGGCTCAGGCCAAGAATCCATTCATACAATCTGGAGTAGACACCAAAAATCTATTACTCTAAAGATAGATCTGGAAAAAGATTTTGATCGTGTCAGTTGGCTTTACATCAAGATGCCCCTTATTCATTTGGGCTTCCCTCACAATTTCATCACTTGGATCATGGCCTGCATTACCTCACCCACTTTCAGTGTTCTCATCAATGGATTTGCATCTCATTTTTTTCACTCTGAGAGGGGGATTAGACAAGGATTCCCCCTCTCACTTCTCCTTTTTTTTATTGTCATGGATGGTCTTAGTCGATTGATTGCATCGACTAAGAGAGACGGTGATCTTTGTGGACTCAAGATATCTAATGACTGCTTTATCACCCATCTACTTTTCGTGGATGATGTTCTTATTTTTCTTAATGGTAGTGTTCAGGATTCTTGCTCATTTTCCAAGATTTTCTCTCTTTTCTCATTAGCCACTGGGATGTTAGCCAATCACTCAAAATCCTCCATTACTTTTGCCCGAATCTCCATCCAAGAGACTCATTTTTCTCATCAGTTGTTCCCTTATTGCATCAATCCACTAGACCAGGGTCTCAAATACCTAGGGTTCTGGATTAAGCCTATCAGCCATAAAATTATTGATTGGGTTTGGCTCATCACAAAATTGGAGAAAAGCCTTACCATATGGAGCCACAGATATTTTTCTAGAGCTGGTAGACTTGTTCTTGAGGCCACTCCTATATTTTGGATGGCTCTCGCTTGGATTCCTAGGAGCATCTTGGCCCGTTTGCAACAAATCTGCAACTGATATCTATGGAATGGGAACCAGGACAAACGAATCTTTGCATGGGTTGGTTGGAGCAAGATAGCACTGCCTAAAAAATGGGGAGGCTGGGGCCTAAAAAATCTTCCTTTATTGGCTCAAGCACTTGCTGCAAAAATGGGATGGACCTGGTTGACCAGAGAGAATCTCTGGACTGCCATCACATATCACAACTATATTTGGCCTCAACAAATTATGGATTGGATTCATTTTCCTAGTTGGCCTAAAACTGGCATCTCATATGTCTGGAAGGCACTCCTTCACTCTCTGCCACTCAGCAGGGATAATCTAGCCTAGAGAATCAATGATAGATCTATGGATCGCATTGGTCTAGATCCATGGATTGGAAGTGGAGGAAGATATCAACTATCTAGAGAACTCATACAACATCTCCATTCACATGAGCTCAAGGTACTTGCAGACATTGCGGATCCTCATAATTCCACCATTTTTTCTCAAAGATGGAAATCCGCTTTACAGCTCGATTTACCACAATATTGGCACCAAGAATGGCATAATTATACCTCTGCTCTATCTGAATCTCATATTAGGATAAAAGAGGGCCCAGATGAACTCATTTGGTGTCATTCAGATAGTGGTATATAACTCACCGAAATCTTATTATTTAGCCCTAATCTCCCACAAGATACTGGATTTGATCACCTTCTAGTGGAAATCTATATGGAAAGTAACTGCGCTTCCTCGGACGAGACATTTTTTCTGGTGTATTCTAAACGATAAAGTTCCCACTGGTGATAATCTTATGCATCGATCCTTCCACAGACCAAATTGGTGTACATTATGCAAAAGATCATAATCAACTTCACATCTGTTTCTGAATTGTTCAGCCTTGATTGATCTTTGGCAAAATATCTCCTCTTCTATTCGTTTCACGGGATTCTAGGAAGGTGAAGATATTAACAAAGCATGGGAATACTAGTACCATCGACATAAAGGGTCAAAACTTCAAAGTCTCCCTTTGATTATCAGTTGGCATCTCTGGCTGGCTCGGAATCGTTCCATTTTTGACAACAAACTTGTGTGTTGGCCGCACACCGCAGCTTGTATAATATCGGCATTTAATGAGATTCCTGAGCCTCCACAACCCCAAGCCCATAGGCCACATGCTCCTCCACTTATTGATAAAAATACCCCATGGGCGTATTTTGATGGCAGAGCACAACAGCAGGGATGTGGTGGTGGATTCATCCTATACATCAATGATCATCATTACTTCAAAGTTAAGATGGGATTAGGGGCTGGAACAAACAATTTCGCTGAACTCATCACCCTTCATCATCTCTTTCATTTCTCTTTGGGGCATAACTACATGAGCATTAATATATTTGGAGACTCAAAGATCACTATCAATTGGTTCAATAATATTACTGCTTGTCACATACACACACTCAATAATATTTTGGATGAAATAAACATTTTCAAGGCTCAATTTAATAATATCTCATGCAATCATATTTACAGGGAACATAACAGCTGTGCCGACGAGCTATCCCAGGTGGCCACGATACTTCCCAGAGGAGAGTGGATGATCCATGAACAATGAGGGACAAATGAATTCCACTACTATCACCGCCCTTACATAGATCTACATTATGACAAGGCTGAGAGCCCGTGAGCTGGTTATCTTTTGGAAATTTTTGAACAAATGTTTTATCTTTGAATATATTATATAGGATATTTATATATGGCCCTGCATGGAAAATGTACAGACTTAATACAAGGCCCCATTATATGGACATCCTGCATAATGTTCTGGACAATATACAGTTATTTTTTGCTGAACTTTCAAATTTTTGACTAAGCCCTCTGGGGCTAGACAGATACAACATATGCATATCGCATCTACAATATGTAATTTTTCAAGTTAATGAAAGATTACAATTTTTCTAGTGGAAAGATTCAAAGTAATATATATTTAAAGTAATGAGGTTTATTTTTGTTTTTTTAATTAAATTGATTAATTAAAATTTTTGTTATAATAACTAGTGTTATATGAAATAAATTATTGTTTCTTCATAGTTATGTTTTTCTAGGCATGTGGCATTGAAAAGTCATGGTATTATAACAAAGCTTATTCAGAAAATAAAAATCCGCGTGGTAAAATGGTGTGGATTTCCATGATTAAAAGTATTGTTAAATTTTGTTTTAAATGTATATATGTTTAATTTATATACGAATTATTTTTATAATTAACAATAATAATAACAATTCAAAAAGCCTACTAGGAAAGCCCTTAAAAATATAAAGTAAATGTGAGTCTAAAGGTCTCAAGTTCAAATCTTTGAGATGAAAATATGAGTCTAAAGGTCTCAAGTTTAAATCTTTGAGATGAACCTATTGCCTAGTGGGAGGAAAGGCAAGCCCTTAAAAATATAAATTAAATGTGAGTCTAAAGGTCTCAAGTTCAAATCTTTGAGATGAACCTATTAGCTGGTAGGTGGAAGGCTCAATCGTTGATTCCACTAAATACAAAAAATAATAATAACAATTTAAAATAAAGTTACAATTTAGTTAATTTTTATGATAAATAAGTATGTGTTTTGATGTTTATTATAGTATTTTGATGCCTTTCCATGTTTTTCAGCCATCTAGTTTATATGGTTGCTTTAATAAATAGTGAAAGTGAAAAGATTTCTGTTGTGAAATTTCTATGTATAATAACTATGAAAACAACAAATTTATATGTATAATAACTATCAAGTAACTATTTTGAATTTTACATAAATTATTTTTAAAATTTTGTAAAACTATCATAGATTCATCTTAAATACAGATCTAACATGAGCGAAGAGGGATCTGATTTCTTCACGTGCAAAATGTTTTATGAGTCCACATTATTTAAATATTTTGTATAGTTATTTAATTTTTAGATTTTTTAAATTTATTTTGGCCTACATAAGTAAAATTTCAACTTTGATCACTGGACAGACAACGTTACACATCACACTGGGTTGTAGAATAAGTCTCTCAACTCAATAATAATTTCATGTAAAATACTAATGTAATTAAGTATTTTTATATTATCCACATTTATTAGCTATTTAATTTACATAGTTGAGCTAAATAAATCACTTTAATTTCTTTCTATTAAAATTGAAATCTAATTTTTTTTCTTTCCAATTAAAATTGAAATCTTATTTTAACAAAGATGAAATTTATCAATAACAATAATATTGGTAATAAAACAATACATGATATAGATTCGAAGAGCAATATGTTTTTAGTAAGAAGAAATACAAGTAATCCAATGAGTTATTTGAATAATACAAACTAACGATATATTACATTTATATAGTTTAACAACTATGTTTTTCTTAAAATCATTACTAAAATTATTTTAAAAAAGGTTAGGTTTATATATATATATATATATATATATATATTTTCTTAAAAATGAAGTGAAATGAATTGTCATGATTTTTGTTAAAAGTATTATTAAAATGATTTTAAAAAATGGTTTTCAGAAATTTACTCCGTATATATTAAAAATTAGTTTTAAAATTTAAAAGTATTTAATTTCAAATTTTGCTTACTTTATTACTTGGCCATGATTTTTTTATTAATCTTCTAACTCTCTCTATATAAATATATTTTGAATATTTTATGAAAAATATTTTTAAAAATCATTTCTTATTTAGAAGTTTGTAAGAAAATATGCTAATATTATAAAAGTTTGAAATTAATTATTAATTAATTAATCAATTAGTTGTTGTTGTTCTGTGAATTTAAGAATTTTGTATTAATCAAGAAAATTAGGATATTAAATAGCTTTTGCATATAGAGGGAGTTCCAGCAACTTGATCTTGACCTTTGTTGCTAATACCAACTAATACTAATTACATGCATAAAAAAATTATATTTCTTGATCTCTCTAAGCCTGGAAACCCTCCAAACAAGGAAGCATTACAACTTAGATTGCGGTCACGCCAAAAACACCGAGACGAACACCAATTTCATTGCTTCTTACTCATCCATGAGCACCCACCCAAATGTCACTAGGTAAAGTCCCCAAGGGCATCATTGTTGCCATCACATCGCTAAACAGTGAACACCATCGTAAACCCATGACATAATAGCCAACAACCCCAGACCCCTCCACTAAGAGAACTCAGGAAATATAAACCCCACACTATACAAGATGCACTAGAGTCCAAAAAGAAAGACCATATCCAAACCAAAAAAACATGGGCGTGACTCAAATATGTCATCATAATCCCATGAAATAAGGCCATCGTAGGGCCAACCAGAAACAAAAAGCAAGTGCTTGAGGAGGGATCCAAAACCCATCACCCACTACCCAATATCATTTCTGATTATCTGAACAATACACATTTGTTCGTAACACAAACATTTGAGCCAGGAGGGTCTCTAGTATCTCCTCCATTTGACTCATAAGTAACATGGCTCTCCACATGCATGAGTCAATCATCCATTATATCCACACAGAACCGCAAGTTCCTCAACATCCTTTTGACATCCTCTAGGGAGGTGAAAATGTTGTATTTCTTGTCCTATTTATCTCTCAGTACCAAACCCAACAATGTCTTCATTTTCCAATGAAGTGAAACTAAGTTCAAGTATTGTTTCTTTCTACCCCTGTTGTTACCAGGGTATGGCACCCACTTATCTAGGTGGCTCCATACACGCTCAGAACTCAACAGTGGTTATGGAAAATCTCAAAAATCAAAGTCCTTAGATTGAAGTGAAACCAATACCAGATCGTAGTTCTTAAAGTCTTGATTAAAACAGCATGAATGACACTCAAATCCGAGATTGTATGCTCCAGATATTCACAGTCAAATTTTTAGTCAAACTTGGCCAAGTGGTGGTCACTAACAAGGCAACAATTTGGCAGAATCTTGGCTCACAAAATCCGGCCACTGGAATGGGCAAATTTATCGCCTCTTTAGTTTTTCCAATGACCCTTAAAAACTGATGGATTGATTTTGAATGGTTGGTTATGAAAAAATTAAAAAAATAAATTGAATGGGTCGGTTACCAACCAAACCCAACCACACCACATATATAAAACTAAAAAAAACAACAAATATGGTTGCCAGTGTTGAAAATAACAACAAGAAATGCTAAATATAGAAGTGCTAAATTTAGTATTGCTATAAATAGCATTTTGGGATACCTTCCTATTTCGGTTAGTCCCTGAACTAAAATAGAGAAGTAAAAATTCGAATTTGATCTTAGCATATGTTTGTTAAATAATTAATTAATTCACCACGAGTTAATTAGTTGTAGAAAATCAAACATGAAGTCTATGTGGGGACATGCAATAGTTTCTCCATTGAATGAGGAATTTATCCATCAGTTAAAGAGATAAGAATGAGTTGTAATATTGAATTACAATTAGTTGTCTTAGTTAACTGAGTCAAGTCCAGTTAGACTAATTCAAACAGTTTGTTGAATTAATTGTGAGTTCAGTTAGTTAATGCATGCATGCATGTAACTGCTGCACTTTAGATAACTGAATATTCTCTCGTAAATAACTCATGCATGTCAGTTCAGATAGAGACCCAATTGAGATCAGATGGAGGGACAATATACTATCAATTGTAGGAATATTCCATTGTGAATATCTCTTGCATGTAGAAGGAATTCTTTCCTTGAGGATTGCGCAATTACTTCTTTAGTTTTTGTGAGTGTGATGAGGCCAATTCACACATGTGGCGTCGCTGGACCCTAAGAAAAATTGCACAAGGAAATAGGAGGCTTGGAGGGCTGAGGAAACATATATCTTGTGTCTACTCAGTCTGTGAGTTGTATTGTTTGATTGCAAAGAGATTAGGATAGCTTGAGAGTTGATTCTTTTTTTAACTTGAACATATTTCCACTTGTATGATAATCAGAGATTGGGGTTTTAGGCTGAGGCTTTCCCCGGGTGTTCTTAGTTATATGTGTTCTCATTGATCTTGCTCATATTCGATTAAGCTTCCGCAATGTTTGTTGTAGAAGTAGATCTTGTATTTTGCTTTAGTATATTGCATAATCTGTTGATCTAGAGTGGGAATTTATACATGGCATTAGAGGCAAAGGTGATCAAAGTGAAGAACATTATACAAGAAGGGAGAAGTTCAAAGTTTGAAGTTCATGAATATAGAAATTGAATTCTTATCACATCTCAATTTCACCAATGGCATTCAATGATTTAAGACTCGAGTATGCCCTTGATGGCAGCTCAAATTATATATCCTGGAAGGATCGCATGGAAGCAATATTAGAAGATAATGGTCTAAAGGACTTCATTGATCAAGAAGTCCACAAGCCGACTGATGCTACAGAATTGGCGGAATGGAAGAAATGTGTGGCTAGAGCGAGGAGAATCCTTTTGGAGGGAGTTCGAGACCACATTGTCTCGAGCCTCCATGGGAAGGAGACACTGTTTTTGATGTGGAAAACATTGAAAGATCTATATCAAAACAACAATGATCAGAGGAAGCTCACACTCAAAGACAAGCTTTGGAAAATCAAGTGTGAAAAGGGCTACACGATCTCTACATATCTGAACAAGCTCACCACCTGCAAGGATGAGCTTGGAAGTGTAGGGATCACGATAGTCGATGATGACATGGTGAGTCTTGCACTCCTCGGTTTTCCTAAGAGCTAGCATAGCTACCAAGACTCGGTTAATGGAAGAGAAAAATGGCCAGATTGGGAACGAATTTGATCGGATTTGATGGAGGAGGAGATAAGAATAAGCACCAAAGATGGATCCTCATCAAAGCAAGATGATGAGGAAAATCTAGCCTTAGCGAGTAAGGTGAGGAAAGGGAAAGGGAAGGCATCCCGTCCCAAATCCGGTTCTTCCTATGGCGGGAAGAAGTTTTACAAATCAAAAGTGCGATGCTTTCATTGTCATGAAGTGGGCCATTAAGCTACAGTTTATCCACAGAAGAAATCCAAGAAGGGTTCCTTGAAGGGATCTGATGGTGAGGCACTGGCCTCACAGTTTGAGTTGGATTTCTCTCTTATTGCATGCATGTTTTCATCCATGGTGGGATGTGTGGGGTACCTGGATAGTGGAGCTTCATTCCACATGTCAGGTGACAAGAATCTTTTCAATACCTTGGAGGAGAAGGATCTCCAGATGTGGATCGAGATGGGCGATGATGGAAAGTATCGTTTTTAGGTGAAGGTACCATTGTGTTTCAGAGGGAGCATGGAGCTCCCCTCACCCTGATGGATGTAAAGTATGTACCAGGTCTGAAGAAGAATCGTGTGTATGTTGCTACGTTAGAAGATAAAGGCTATGATGTAGTCTTTAGTAAAGGGAAGGTATTCGTGAGGCATATCAACACTGTACAAACCAAGTGAATTGGGATTCGAGTAAAGAATCTCTACAAGATGGAGGTAGATGACTGTGCTGCATTGAGTTCCAAAGCTGAGATGGTGCAGAGCCAACATGTTGGTGAGCTATGGCATAGAAGACTAGGCCACTTGCACCATGGAGCCCTAAAGATCATGTGCAAATTTCTACTAGACTACCCAAGGGAAAACTAGAGTAGAGGAATACATGCAAAGGTTGTACCTTGGGTAAGTATGCGAAATCTTCCTTTCTGGATCGAGACAGTAGAGCTAGAGCAATCCTGGAGAGAGTTCACTCAGATGTTTATGGACCATTCTCTACAGCCTCCACCACTAAACAAAGGTACTATGTTATTTTTATTGATGATTTTTCCCATAGATGCTAGATCTACTTTATGCAAAAGAAGGATCAGACCTTCTTGAGGTTTTGTGATTTTAAAGCCTTTGCAGAGAAAGAATTTGGAAATAAAATAAAATACTTACATCAACAATGGTGGAGAGTATGTCTCCCAATAGTTTAAATACTTCTGCGTTGCAGAAGGAATTAAATAGGAGCCGACGGCACCCCATAACCCACAGCAGAATGGGGTGGCTGAAAGGAAGAACAAATCAATTGTGGGAGCAGCTTGAGTGATGTTGCATGACCAAATCCTACCATTGCATTTGTGGGCTAAGGCATGCAATACAACAATATACTTGAAGAACAGAAGCTCGCACCGTATACTGGGAATGAAGACACCTATGGAGGCCTTTTCTGGGAAGCGACCAGATGTGAGTCACTTCCGAATCTTTGGATCATTAGTTTATTGTCATGTGACCAAAGATGCCCGAAAGAAGCTGGATCCAATAGCTGAGTTGGGAATACTTGTGGGGTACACGGATACACCCCACAACTATCGGGTGTACCTGCCTATCATTCAGAGGACAGTGGTACGTAGGGATCTGAAGTTCGACAAGTAGAAATCCATGTGATTATCACTTGAGAGGGAGCTCAATTTTCATGCAAAGGAGGAACTTTCACTTCCTAAGGAGAAGGACCCTCAGATTGATGTGGAGTAGTCGCATGTAGAGGATCCAGGAGTGGAGACATCCACTCATGCTGAGACTTCCAGAGATGGGTGGAAATGCTTAAGGGAAGCTGATAGGTTGATGCTAGATGCACGGGAGAATGTGGGATAGCCATCTTCTCAGTGCAGACAGAGGAGGTCACCTGAGTAGTACACTGGGTACATGGTCCTAGTTGGGGAGTGTGTAGATATCGAACCTTCTTCATTCGAGGGGGCAGTGCAACAACCAGTTTGGGTTGATGCAATGGTAGAGGAGTACGACTCTATCATTCGGAAAAGTGTGTGGGATGTTGTTCCAAGACCTCAGGGTAAGTCAGTGGTGAGTTCTATATGGCTTTACAAGGTAAAGCAGGAAGCTAATGGTAATGTTGAGAAACATAAGGCAAGTTTTGTTGCACGGGGTTTCTCACAAGTTGAGGGGATCGACTATGATGAGACCTTTTCTCCCATAGCAAGGTACTCATCTATCAGATCAATGTTGGCACTATCAGCTTAGATGGGTTGGAAGATCCATCGAATGGACGTGAAGACAACATTTCTCAATGGGAAGATTGAGGAGAAGGTGTACATTGAGCAGCCAGAGGGTTTCGAGACCTTCGATTGTGAGTCACATGTGTGCCAAATCAAGAGGGCTTTATATGGGCTGAAGCAAGCATTCCATGCTTGGTACACCAGGATCGACAACTATTTCACCGGATTGGGCTTCACCAAGAGTGAAGTAGATGCGAACCTTTACCACATCATGGTAGAAGGTAAACCATTGATCATTGTTCTTTATGTTGATGATCTGATTTTGACAGGTGATGATCAGCTGATCCAGTATTGCAAGGAGGACCTTGCAAGAGATTTCTAAATGAAATACATGGGTCTTATGTAGTAATTTCTAGGCATGGAGGTGTGGCAACAAGATGGTGAAGTATTTGTGTCTCAAGGAAAGCATGCCAATGAGATACTCAGGCACTTTCACATGGAGAAGTGCAATCCCATGTAGACTCCTCTAGCTAGGAATTAGAGGAAGGAGGATGCCACTTTAGGTGAGGTAGTAGTTGCTACTGTTTATCGACAACTGGTGGGTTCACTTATGTATCTATTAAACACATGAATCAACTTATGCTTTGCGATGAACCAGCTGAGTCAAGCTATGGTTCAGCCTACCAAGTTTTTTTGGAAGGCAGCAACTGAGATACCTCAGAGGCACATCTCAGTTTGAATTGTGGTACATATGGATAGAGGGAGTGAAGCTTCAAGGCTTCACAGATGCAGATTGGGCAGGGAGTCCATTAGACCGGAAGAGCACTTCTGGAGGAATCTTCAACCTTGGTTCAGCTACAGTTTCCTGGTACAACAGGAAACAGAGGTCAGTTGCACTTAGCTCAGCAGAGGCTAAATACATGGCTACTAGTCAGGCTGCATGTGAGGCCATTTGGATGCAGAATATTCTAGTGGGATTGTTTGCTCAGAGGATGGATCCAACTGTGATCTACTGCGATAATTGGAGTTGTATCAAACTCTCTGAGAATCCAGTTTTTCATGACAGATCCAAGCACATTGATATTTAGTATCACCATCTTCGAGACTATGTGGTCAAGAGGATCATGTTGTTGTTGTATGTTTCGACCGAGGAACAGGATGCAGATATTTTGATCAAAGCATTGCCAAAATTCAAGTTTGCTAAATTTAGTACTGCTATAAATAGCATTCTGGGATACCTTCCTATTTTAGTTAGTCCCTGAACTAAAATAGAGAATTAAAAATTTGAATTTGATCTTAGTAGTTGTTTGTAAAATAATTAATTAATTCACCATGAGTTAATTAGTTGTAGAAAATAAAATATGAAGTCTATATGGGGACATGCAATAGTTTCTCCATTGATTGAGGAATTTATCCATCAGTTAAAGAGATAAGAATGAGTTGTAATATTGAGTTGTAATTAGTTGTCTTAGCTAACTGAGTCAAGTCCAGTTAGATTAATTCAAATAGTTTGTTGAATTAATTGTGAGTTCAGTTAGTTAATGCATGCATGCATGTAACTGCTGCACTTCAGATAAGTAAACATTCTCTCCTAAATAACTCAT
Source organism: Pinus taeda (assembly GCA_000404065.3). NCBI lineage: Eukaryota > Viridiplantae > Streptophyta > Pinopsida > Pinales > Pinaceae > Pinus > Pinus taeda. The sequence continues at coordinate 12,911 of APFE030765732.1, forward strand.
GCATGTCAGTTCAGACAAAGACCCAGTTGAGATCAGATGGAGGGACAGTGTAATATCAGTTGCAGGAATATTCCATTGTGAATATCTCTTGCATGTAGAAGGAATTCTTTCCTTGAGGATTGCGCAGCTACTTCTTCAGTTTTTGTGAGTGTGATGAGGCCAATTCACACATGTGGCATCACTAGACCCCAAGAAAAACTACGCAAGGAAATAGGAAGCTTGGAGGGCTGAGGAAAGATATATCTTGTGTCTACTTAGTTTGTGAGTTGTATTGTTTGATTGCAGAGAGAGCGGGATAGCTTGAGAGTTGATTCTTTTTGTAACTTGAACATATTTCCATTTGTATGATAATACAGAGATTGGGGTTTTAGGCTGAAGCTTTCCCCAGGTTATTTCTTCTATGTTATGTGTGATTGATTTCTCATTCTCAGTTATATGTGTTCTCATTGATCTTGCTCATATATGATTAAGCTTCCACAAAGTTTGTTGTAGAAGTAGATCTTTTATTTTGCTTTAGTATATTGCATAATTTGTTGATCTACAGTGGGAATTTCTATAGGCAGGTGGTCAAATCCTACCAACCTTCAAACATCGTCAACATATATGTGGTTGTTACGCAAGCCAAGACTAGTGGAAATTGAACCCACGGTCGATGCGGCAATCTTACCACATTTTAATACACCACATAACAACAACATAAAACCCAAAGCATTATAATCACACACCAAACGGCCATAACAATCTACCCAAACTGTTACCACTTTAACCATAACCATTTCAAAGCAACTTTCCAACGCATAAAACGAATTCCAAAAAAACTTATTGGGCCAACAAAATTTCCATTGGGTGAGTTGACTATTGATCCTCCACCCACCCAATGGCTTGCCATCCGTGGGCCAACCAATGGCCCAAGTGGCCAATCGTTGTTATTTAAACCCAAACATTTATCATTTGCCGACAGAGGATAGAGGAGTAATTGTGGAACCTGGAGTTGAGGAACCATACCAAGATGGACATTTATTTCAAGACATAATATTATAGAGGAATATTCTACAGAATATTGCTTTTTGCAGAATGGTGAGGAATCTAAAAGATTCCTTGGAGGGTGACTTTTCACAGTGACAAAATCATGTCAACTTTATACTCAAAAGAACCAAAATTTCATAGGGAAGGTATTGACTTGGTTTGTTTCCCCATTTGAGCAGCAGAAATTCAGGTAGCCAATAGTAAGGAATATTTGCATAATCTTGTGGAATCTAAAAGATTTCCTTGGAGGCTGATTTTTTATCGAGGCAGAATGTTGTAACTTTATAGTCATTTTTTACGGAAATTCATAGGGAGTGTAGTGGTGTGCTCAAAATTTTCATCCAAACAACGGATTTTTCGGCCATCTCCAGGAAGGCATCTTTGAGGGAATCTTCAAGATTCTCGAGGGTCCATAATTTGATGGTCTCAAAAAGGGGTCAATTTTATAGTCATTTCACAAGATTTCGTGCCACAAATTCAACGGTGTAATCCATTTCATCAGCAAATCTTTGCATTTTCCAACCATTCCCGAAAGTGGAGGTATATGATGCAGTTATGTCATGTCCTTCTTTTGATTGGTTGAGATGATTTTGTTGTCAAGATCCTTATTACAATTATGTTGAAGGATACTTGTATGCCACGTCATGTGAGAATTTATTAGCTTCTCATGTTGAAGGATCACCCATTTGAGTGAGAGTTCCTGAGAACATCTCGTGGAGAGATAGGCCACTCTGGTTGAGGGAATTTATCCTTGTAATGACAAAGAATGTCTATGTAATAATCATCATCTTAAAACATTTAATGAAGTAGCCTCCCCACTCTTGACACCGGGCCCGAAGATGTAACCCTGACTAGGTGAACTTTGTTACCAATGTGTTTTTGTTTCATATTCTTTACAGTATGCACATGTGGCTTTCCATACTCTTTCATATGTAATTCTACTAATATCACATAATTTAAAGATATTGATTAATGTTGGTATCTAAAGAGATCTAGATCAAGTTTGTTATCAGAGTGATCTTCTTGCTGATGTGAATTGCATGATTAAACATGCAACAAGAAGGGAAATGGAGAACAACATAGATCTCTACAAGGACCTCCTCAGGATGGCATGCATGGTAGACATAATGTATTACATTTGAGGAGAAGAAAGCAAGAGAGGAATGGGAAAAAGAAAGAGGAAATGACGATGCTCCATCTACCCACTCAAGTAAACATTCATCTTCTTCAACATCGTCTCGTCGTTCACATGAGGAGATCGATCAAAGCCTTCAAGCAGAGAATGTTGAATTGAAGAAACTGCTACAAGAATAAAAAGAGGAGAAACAAATACTACAAGTTTAGTCATGAGCCACAGAAGAGGCCTTGGAAAAATTGAAGCGCAGCGAAGGCTTATCGAATCCATTATCACCTATTTCAGAATCAACAACTGAGGTAAACAATATTAATCGTTCCTCAGTTTCATTTTCTTATGATGTTATTTCTGTTGGAAGCCTTGAAGTACCCATTTCAGGAACTGGCATGAGACTCCTTATCAAGAGAGGGTATAAAGGAGGAGGAATTGGTTTTAATGGCCAAGGAATGACTTAGCCATTGGAGGTTGTACAAAGACCTCGATTTGCAGGTTTCAGATACACTAGAGGAGAGTGCTCAAAGGTATTAGAAGCTTCCAATTAATTTTCAAAGTCATTAAAGAAAGAGGATGATTGGAACACATCACAATCCTCCCATGACAGTGCACATTGCAGAGGAAGAGTTGAGGCAAGCTCTCATCACTGATATCATCCTAGAGATAGTCAAGGGAGGTATAAAAAGTCTCAATATTCTAAATTTCATTTTGATTACAATCATATTGTTAATGATGAGCATAAATCATTATCTAGAAAACTATGTAATTTATGTGGTTTACATAACCATGTGGTTGGTGAGTGTTGGAAGAGAATGGCAGAAAGAAAAAGGATGAGGCATGAAAGGCCTTCTCTACATCAGGAAAGGAAGAAGGTTAAGCAGGTCTAGAGGAAGAATATATTTTTTCAGATACTGCAACAAAGGTGGACACCAAAGAGCCACATGTTGGAGGCTCCACCCAGAGCAGTGCCTGTACAGGAACCAGTTGAAAAGGATGTTCAACAACCGAATCCACCACATTCCTGGTTGTTCACTTTGTTGAGTAAGAGATGGGTTTACTAGATATGGTATCTTTTCATGGCTACATTTTATAAATCATATGTTGTGATATAAATGTAAAAGTGATGATGTGTTTCCATCGCTTTTTAAAGCAAAGATGATGTTTTTTTTGCATTTTATTGATAGTTATGGTATTTGTTTCTATTCTTACGTAAACTTGACCAAAGAGTGTGTCTTATAAAATCTTGGCAAGTATGGGGATGTTTGGGGCATGATTGGTCATGTAATTGAACATATAGTTTGCAAATATGGTACTACGGGTTTGTAGAGGATGCAAGTATCAGCTCATCACTTATGGCTCTGAAGAATAAGGGTGAAGGAGAAGGAAGTGCGACCTATCAGGACACTTGTGGTGTAGATAATGTAACACAGAAGTTGTAGATTATGTTCATTTTTTTAAAGGACCAAAATCTCCTTAGTGGGGAGGAATGATATAGGTGGCTCCAAACACGCTCAAAACTCAATAGTGGCTATGGAAAATCCCAAAAATCAAAGTCCTCATATTGAAGTGAAACCAAGACCATATAGTAGTGCTTGATGTCCTGATTCCAACAATATAAATAGCACTCAAATCCAAGTTCATATGCTCAAGATATGTTGGGTTGTGTTATATTCTTTCCACGACTAACCTACGTAGTGAACCGGGGGGTTAGAGGGGGG
>APFE030765733.1:0-27987 GCA_000404065.3 Pinus taeda
ATAGTTTTATTTACTAAAACAAGAAATAGGGAAAAAAAATTCTTAATTGATATAGAATTTTTTTTTAATTAATTTGTTTTTAGTAAGAAATCATCATTTTTAGAAAACAAAAAAAAAATTGTGTGCTTTCAATAAAGTAAATTGTCTTTTCATAATTTCTTAACCATTCATATAGTTCATATGATTCTTCTTAGTCTTTATATATTTTAATGATGTAAAAGTGATTTTATCTTTTAAAGTGTTTATTTATTTTTATAAATTTATTATTTAATTACTTAATTGAACACACAAACACACACACACACACATATATATATATGTTTTTATTGTATATTGAAAATTTATTTTATTATAGAATTTATATTATTTTCTCATTCAAATATTTATATGTAAAATATTTTTTCAATAAACATCAATCTGTATTTTGTTACTTTCATAATAAATCCATTACTTATGTTCACTATTTATGTGAAGTTCCTTTACTTTCACGTGGGATGTATATTTATAATATGTATTGAGATTTAGGGTATAGGTTCGGCTAGTTTACTCTATGTTAGGCTAGAGCGGGGTAGGATAGGAAAGACTAGGATAGGCTAGGTTAGGCTAGGTTAAGCTAGGCTAGGCAAAGCTAGTTTAGGATAGGCTAAGCTAGTTTAGGCCATGCTAGGCTAGGCTAGTTTAAGTTAGACTAGGCTAGGCTAGGCTAAGATAGAATAGGCTAGGGTAAGCTAGGCTATCTTAGGTTAGGCTCAACCAGTTTAGTCTAGATTAGGCATGTGTTAGGCTAGGTTGGATAATCTAGTTTAGGAAAGGTTATGGTATGCTAGTTTAGGATAAGCTACTAAAGGTTAGGCTAGCGTAGGCTAGGCTAAGGTAGGATAAGGCAGGCTAGGATAGGCTTAGCTTAGGTACGATAGGCTAGGCTTAGGCTAGGTTATGCTAGGCCAGGTAGGGTAGAGTACGATAGGATACGCTACGATAGGGTAGGGTATGGCAGGGTATGGTAGGCTAGGCTAGGCTAAGCTACAATAGGGTAGGGTAAGCTAAGCTAGCGTAAGGTAGGGTAGGTTAGGGTAGCATAGGCTAGAGTAGGCTAGATAGGCTTGGGTAGGCTGGGTGGGCTTGGGTAGGCTTAGGATTAGGATATGGTATGGTTATGATGGAGTCGGCTAGGGTAGGCTAGGATTAGGATAGGGTATGCTGGGGTAGGGTAGGTTAGGCTAGAGGATGCTGCGGTAGGCTAGGTTAGGCTAGGTTATGCTTGGGTAGGCTAGGTAGGCTAGGGTAAGCTAGGTTATGCTACGTGAGGTAGGGTAGGGTAGGCTAGCCTATGGTAGGCTTGGGTGTGCTAGGTAGGATAGGGTAGGCTAGGTAGGGTAGGCTAGGCTAGGCTAGGCTAGGTTAGGGTAAGGTAAGGTAGGCTAGCTAGGCTAGGTAGGGTAGGTTAGGTAGGCTAGGTAAGCTAGGTTAGGCTAGGCTAGGTAGCTTTGGCCAAGGTAGCATAGCATAGGATGAGCCACACTAGGTAGGCTAAGCTACGCTAGGTAGGCTAGGATAGAGTAGGGTAGGGTAAGGTAGACTCGGGTAGGCTAGAGTAGGCTAGGTAGGCTTGGCTAGGCTAGGTGGGCTTGGCTAGGCTAGGTAGATTAGGCTAGGCTACGGTAGGCTATGGAAGGCTAGGTTAGGTTAAGCTACGCTAGCCTAGGCTAGGTAGGTTAGGCAATGCTAGGTAGGCTAGGCTACGCTAGGCTAGGTAAAGTAGGCTAGGGTAGGCTAGAGCGTGCTACGTAGGCTTGGCTAGGCTAGCTGGGCTTGGCTAGCCTAGTGTATGGTAGGCTAGGCTCGGTAGGTTGGGTAGGGTAGGGTAGGTTACGATAGGGTAGGGTAGGTTAGGGTAAGGTAGGGTACGGTACACTAGAGTAGGTGAGGCTTGGCTAGGTTAGGCTAGGCTAGGCTGGGCTAGCCTCGGTAAGCTAGGGTAGGCTAACGTAGGTACGGGTAGGCTAGGGTAGGCTAGCTAGGCTATGGTAAGCTAGGGTAGGCTAAGCTCGGCTAGGGTAGGCTAGGCTAGTCTAGGCTACATAGGGTAGGGTAGGCTAGGCTAGGCTAGGGTACATTAGGGTAGGGAAGGATAGGGTAGGCTATGCTAGGGTAGGATATGTTAGGATATGCTAGTTAGGATAATCTTGGGTAGGTTAGGATTGGCGAGGGTACACTAGGCTTAGGTAGGTTAAGATGTGCTAGACTAGGATAGGTTAGGCTAGGCTAGGTTATGGTAGAATAGGCTAGGCTAGGGCAGTGTAGGTTAGGCTAGGTTAGGATAGGCTAACATAGGTTAGGGTAGGCTAGGGTAGGATAGGCTAGGCTAGGCTAGCGTAGGCTAGGCTAAGGTATGCTAGGATAGGCTAGGATGGGGTAGGCTTGGCTTAGGTAGGCGAGGCTAGTCTTAGGATAACATATGATATGGTAGGCTAGGGTACGCTAGGTTATGCTAGGGTAGGCTAGCGTGGGCTACGTTATGCTAGGCTATGCAACATGGTAATTTTCTGTAGATTCTCCTTTTCTTCTATTGTAGAAACTTTTGATTCCAACTTAGAAGACAAAGATCTCAGAACCTTTTGAACCACAACAACCTCTTTTATTTCTTCACCCAAAATTTTCATACAATTAACAATATCATTTATGCGTGGGAAATAGTTAGCCACACTTTCATCATTGTACATTCTGAGATTTTCATATTGAATTCTGAGGGTTTGAAGTTTTTCTCTTTTTACCTGTTCATCTCCTTCATAGCTCAGAACGATCTTGTCCCATATTTGTTTTGCAGTTTTATACTACATAGCCTTGACGAATTCTATTTGAGATAGACATCCTAATAGCATATTGATATCCTTTTCATTAGTTTCAAACTGCTTCTTCTCAGTCGGATCTGTAGGAGTTGTTGATGGAAAAGTGTACCATGTATCTATGATATCCCAGACTTTTGTACCAAGAGATTGAAGATAGGTTGTAACTCTTACCTTCCAATAGACAAAGTTCATCCCATCAAAAATTGGTGGCCTGATTGATGCTTCTCTCTCGTAGTTGCTCATGATGATAGATATTCCTTCAAATGATCAAGCTTCTTTTGAAGGACCCACTCTGATACCAATTGTTGGAAATAATACTGAGAGGGGGGCTGAATCAGTATTATCTAGTCAATTATTTTCTTTTTTCAAACCCAGAACATATACACTACTTTAGTTAGAGAAAACCACGTATATATGCAACTACAGATAAGGAAAATCGCGTATACCATACATACTTAATTTAAAATATTCTAGAGATGTTGAACATTAATCTGTACATTATGATCATATAAACAGTAACCAAGAATAGAAAAATAGAGCAGAAGAAAATAACACACAAGAACACAAGATATAAGGTGGAAACCCAATGTGGGTGAAAACCACCTGCTGTAATATGTCTCTATATTTTCAATTAGAAACTTCTTTTTACAATGATTCTATACTGGTGTATTCCTTTTCTAGTACGCAGGCTGCTACCTGCAGAGAGCTACAACCCTCTCTCATTTTCCAGCTTCTCCTGGAAGGGAGCTACAACCCCCCTAGTTCTTGTACTAGTTGAGATACTAGTGCGCAAGCTGCTACCTGCAGAAGACTAGAACCTTCTCTTCGTTCCAGGGAACACGTTTCATAAATTTCCAGACTGGATCCACAAATAACTTCAAAACATCAAGAATTTCTTCATCAACCAATCACCTTTTCGCCAATCAAAACTGAATAAAAATAAACACTTCCCTGAGGACTGTACCCAGATCATAATAACAATAATCACTCCCCACTTCTGAACCCAGAACACTGTAGCAGTAAACAGAAGTAGCTAGAACATAAATCAAGAGATGCACGCTACTTCACTATTCAGAAACTTGTGCACAGATCTATAAATTCATTCTTTCTAACATTCAGATATTAGTTAACCCAGATTATTATATTTATAGATCAAGTGTGTGCCACATATCACAGATCAAAATCATATAGAGATACCACTATTCCAGCCTTAATATTTTGACCCATCAGTAGAACTTATCCTTCTCCTAGCGCTCAGGTTCCTTCTTCATTCAGATCTAGAACTGCACCATAACCCAATCACGGTATTCTAGATCTAGCACTTTATCAGATATTTAATAATTCAAAAGATGCCTTGCTAAATGATCTCCTTCCTCTTTTATAGCCTTAGGCCTTTCACAATACCACGGACCAAAAACCATAACAATTCAATACCATGGACCCAATACTTGGGATCAACACTTTTCGATGCAAAACCATAGGATAAAAAACTATCAAACTAATACCATGAACCAACCATAAGATTTCCCATGTGCGTGCGCTTTTCTCTACATGAAAGTGCGTGAAATTTTCTCTCCATGAAAGTGTGTGAACTTTTCTCTTCATGAAAGGAACTTTTATCTCCATGAAAGTGCATGAAATTTTCTCTGCGTGAAAGGAACGTTTCTCTTCATGAAAGTGTGTGAACATTTCTCTGCATGAAAGGAACTTTTCTCTGCATGAAAGTGCGTGAACTTTTCTCTACATGAAAGGAACTTGTTTCTGCATGAAAGTGCGTGAACTTTTCTCTACGTGAAAGTCCGTGAACCAGAAAATAACTTTGTTGCACTATAATTTATCATCTGAGATGAGTGGGTTGCCATCATGTACAACATATGTATCATAATGCCAACAGGCTTTTCTTCTCATGCTAAGAAAAGAAATAATTCAGTGACTAAATCAAGAAGAAAGGCTGGACCTAAGGGTGGAATAAAAGGATGATGTTACATTTGCAATAAAGTAGGTCACTATACAAGGGAATGTCCTGATAGAAAGGACTCTCACCGATATGATGATCAAAATCCCTCCCACGGCAATCAAAGGAATGACAAATTCAATATAAAAGGTAAGAGGAGAGCTAGGAATCAAGGAAGAGGACAACCATTCAAGAAGGCAAGAAATTCCAGGATGTATTAAATGCATCTAATCTAAAAAAGAACCTGGTATCCATCTCGGCAATGGAATACAAAGGCTACAAGATAACCTTCAGCGATGGCAAGGTACATATATGAAAAAATAATGTTAAAGATTCTTTCACTCTTGGGTTCTGAGTTGATTATTTATATCAAGTCGGTGGAAGTCCACTAGGTGTCATGTATTGTGACACAACTCTTCAGTCCAAACTTTGGCATCAAAGGTTTGCCCACCTTCATTATAAACCTCTACTCTATGTAAGACAAATGGTGATGAGGATGCTCAAATTCTGAGTAGAGAAGGAAGGTGTATGTCGAGGATGTGCTAAAGGAAAGCTTAAAAGGGGAACATTCCCCTCAAGCCAGAGCAAGACCTACGATATATTACAATTGGTTCATTCAGGCATATCTGAGGCTAGCATTAATAGGAGACTACTACACCACATACTCTTGAGCAGAATGGTGTGGCAGAAAGGAAGAACCGTACGACTGTGGAATATGTCTCTATTGGTAGATGATGTAACAATGCCTAATGTGGAGGAAGCCATGGATCCTATTTATCCACCTGAGCCTTCGTCTTCTAGGAATAGGCCTTAATGGATTAGGGGAATACTTGATGATGCTGAAGGACATGTTGCACCTCGAGGAACCTTCTGTGAAAGTAAGAAACCTAACAGGTATCAGTGATACCTGGCCATCATGAGCATGATCATACAAAATGAGCCTTCATCATTCTCAGATGTCGTCAAGCATCAAGTATGGAGGGATGCTATGATCAAAGAATATAACTCTATTATGAAAAATGATGTATGGGAAGTAGTTCCCAGAACCTACGACAAGACAATTGTTACTTCCAAATGGCTTTACAAGATAAAGCATGCAACAGATGGAAGTATGGAAAAGTATAAGGCTCATTTTGTTGCTCGTGGGTTCTCCGAGAAGGAAGGCATAGACTATGATGAGATATTTGCACCTGTTGCTAGATATACAACCATACGCGCGATCATAGCCCTTGCCACTTCACAAGGATGGAACCTACATCAAATGGATGCCAAGACTGTGTTCTTGCATGGTTTGATCAAAGAAGAGGACTACGTGGAGAAACTAGAAGGATTTGAGATTTATGATCAAAAATCTCATGTATGTAGGTTGAAGAAGGCTCTCTATGGGCTGAAGCAAGTACCCTGAGCATGGTATGAGAGGATATATAGCTACTTGATGAAGCTGGGATTCATTAGAAGTGAAGCCGATCCTAACCTTTTCTTTAAGGTTGAATATGAAAAACCTCTCATACTGGTGCTATATGTGAGTGACCTCTTTCTAACAGATGCAAACCCTCTCATTCTCAAATGTAAGAGGGATTTGGTTTCTAAATTTGAAATGAAGGACCTAGGACTGATGCACTATTTCCTAGGACTTGAAGCATGGAAAAATCCAAGGGAAACTTTCCTATCTCAAGGAAAATATGTGGTGAAGATATTGGAAAGATCCGGTATGATGGACTGCAAGCTTGTGACTACCTCGAGGATCTTAAATTTCAGAGGTTATATGGTAGTGATGTCAGAACATATTTGGGAAATGCCTCTAAGTTTCAAAAACTCATTCGCATTGATGTTCTTGGTGAACCTCCGTCCGAACATATGTTTTGCAGTTAGCATTGTGAGCTCATATTTGGTTGAGCCTCACTAGATTGGTGCCAAGAATCTTTTGAGATGTCTTTAGGACACAATCTCTCATGGATTTAGATACACTGCTGTAAATATGAAACTACATGATTATTCGAATGGTGATTAGGCAGGTAGTGTGGAGGATCACTGGAGCACTTTTAGTGCTATTTCTCCTTGGATTGTGCTTCGATATAATGGATGAGCAGGAAGTAGAGGTCAATTTCCATGAGCACCTTCGACACCAGATACATATCTATGACTTTGATCTTGTATGAAGTTGCCTGGTTGGGGAAGCTCTTCAGTGAGTTGTTTGAACACATACCACTGTGATTATCTGTAACAAATAGAGGTGGGATTCGATGATTGAGGAATCTCATATTCATCAATTGCTCCAGTAGATATAAATCATCTAGGATATGGTAAGTCGATGAGCAAGGAGGTTCCATCGCATTAAGATGATGTACATGCCGATACACCTTGTCAAACGCCCAAGGAAATATCTAATCTGTGATTTTCCCAAATGACTTGGAGTCATCAAGAACCCTTGTACAAGTGTCCTGTATGTTGCATACATTTAGCTTTGGGAGCTCTGAGGGCTTTCGGTTCTTATTGGAGCAACATACGACCACAGGGTGACTCACCCTCCCGTGGTGGTGTGCATTAGAACAAGATGATTCGCTCTCTTGTGGGACAAGAAGATTCGATCTCTTGTGGAAAATGGTGATTCATTGTCTTATGTAGCAGGATGATTAGTTCCCCTGTGAAGCCTGGATTTATGTGTTCTCCATGGCAATTGTAGTAGGATTGATATGTTGTCTTGTGAGGCCTAGATTGATTTTTTCACCATGGTGATTGTAGCAGGATTAATGTGTTCTCCTGTGAGGCCTAGATTGATCTGATCTCCATGCGGATTGTAGTAGGATTGATGTGTTCTCATGTGAGGCCTGGATTGATGTGTTCTCCATGGAAATTGTAGAAGGATTGATGTGTTCTCCTATGAGCCCTAGATTGATGTGTTCTCCATGGTGATTGTAGAGAGATTTATGTGTTCTCCTGTGAGGACATGATTGATAGTTCTCCTGTCGAGTCATCCTACCCATGCAATCTAGGACTCATGCGAAGTACCTATCATCTGATCAATGAGAAGGGAAATGAAGTTAGGGACCATATTAGTACTGATGGATGCATCATTGTATCTACCGTACTCGATATGCTAGGATGACCTCCATTGATCTGGGATAAATGATACTAGTATGGAACCAGTGGAAGGAGTGGTATATTCTATGACACTGACTTTGGGTCAGTTGTTATTGGTCTGGGACCAGTGGTACACACTCTGAGACGGACTTTGAGTCAGTGGAGGATGTTACTGGTCTAGGACCAGTGGTAGGAGTTGTACTCACTATGATGTTGACTTCGGGTTGGTTGAGACTGGTCTGGGACCAACGGTACATACTCTGAGACTGACTTTGAGTCAGTATGATACATCCTCAATCATTTCTTCTTCTTCATAATTCAGACAAAAGCAAGGCAGAACAAAACAAAGCAAAGCAGAGCAAAAAAGAGAAGAGAAGTACATATTAGTACAGGGAAAAACAAGACAAAGCAGAATAGGAAGAATAGAGCAGAGCACGGTAAGGGTCAAGCTGTATAGGGGAGTGCATTTTATGGATGAATAGTAGAAACTGACAAACAGATTGCAAATGAAGTTCTCCCTAGTTGAGAGGGAGTATTAAAATTTGCAACTAGGGCCAAAATTCATGTGGGTCATCTTATTCATGGCTGATAATATGTTCATTAGATTCCTCTCATACAGAGGTGTAGTATTGATCTAAATATCATCTAATTCTGATAAGTATTCATGGAGATATGAATTTATTTTGATTATAGAATTATTATCAAGCCGACCTACAACTCATGTAGGATCAGAAGCCCAACAGTCGCATCTATTCAAACATCAACAGTTGTGTATAAATATAGGAGTACTTTTCATCATTTTCACTCACTCATCTCATCACATCTCTCTCTCTCTACTGCGCAGAAAAGAGTCTCTTCTCTACTGCACAGAAAATGGTCTCTCTCTCACACATGTGAAGCTGGAAGGTGCTGAAACTGAAGTGGCAAATGCAGATCCAAATTTTGACCAGTGTGGACCATGAAACCTCCACTTTTAATCCGTTGTAGGTTCATCTGAACCTCCTCTAAAGGTTGCAACTTTTGGTGGTGGAATCAAGTCGATCCGACGGATTGTTTGCAAGATATCAACTGCCCTAGTTTAAAGGAAGCTGCTGAAACTGAAGCTGCAACTATAGAAGTGAAGTTTGACCTATTTGGACCAGAAGATCTCCTCATCTGAACTAAGATGAAGGCTCATCTGAACCTCCTCAGAAGGTTGCAACATTTGGTGGTGGAATCAAGCCGATCCAACAGTCGGTTTGTGAGATATCGACTACACTAGTTTTGATGATGAAGATGCTAATGTTGAGGCTACTGATCTAGGGTTTTCTACTACTTATATAAATTAGATTTATTGTACCATTTCTCTCTACTGAATTATTCAAGATAAAATAAGATTTGATCAAACGGTTTCCCCACACATTGTGGGCTTTGTCCCTGGCTAGCCACCACATCTTGTGTCTCTTGTCCTGACTTGTTTTCTGTCGATAGTTTAATGTTCTATTTGCACTTCACTTTATCTACATGTGATTTCTAATCTATGGAATATCATAAGAAAAAGAAGTAAACTATTATAAGCATAGAACATACCATAAATTAACATTTATTTACATAAAAATGATAAGATTTTGTTAAGATAATTTAATAACATATAGAATCTAAGCAGCTATATTAATAGTTGTAATAAATCTAGTTTTTTTTTTTATATTTAGAAGTATGCCCTAAGTGGTGAAAACATTGTTCCTTTGAAGTACAATCAATTCATGTTTATTATTTTCGCCCATATTATGTAGTCAGCTGGATAGAACTGAAATATACTCCATTGTAGTGTATATCTCAAATTCATCCCTATGACTAAAATTTCACAAGAAATAAGTTAAAGGAACCTCAAATTAAGGTGAAAGTTTTGAATTTGTATGATTGTGGCAATTCACGAAATTTAATCACTTTATTCTACTTCCTTTATCTCTATTCACCATTAAATGTAAGTTTTGAAGCATCCAAATGAAACAAATTTGACATACTTAAAATCCATAATTCTCTTTGCATTTTTGTGTGTGATTTATGAGATATTATTCCTACGTCCTCTTTCCATAGCATATAAATGGAAGAAACTTTTATTTATATTCCATCCTCTTAATGATATTCTTTGTTCTTTGAGTCTCCAACATCTCTAATCTCCTTAAGGTTTAACTAAATTTTAGTATATGAACTTGTATGTGGTTGAAAGAGAATCATTTAGTATTCTACTCTCCTTCATGGGGTTGACTCCACAAGCTTTTGTAACATTTTATTTCAGATATTAGTCTTTTTTTTTGCAATTTTTTTATTTCTACTATTAGAATCTTATTATTTGTCCCATGTATAAGATGTAAATATATTACAATGAGGTGGACTAATATTCTAAACCTATGTGTTGAATTTTTGTTAACCAACCCAATAAATATCATATTTCACTAGAAATGGACCCAAATCCTTTGTTTTTCCAATTAATAGGGTCATAGGTTTGTCTTAAAATATGGAAATAAAGAGAATGACTAAGGTTAAGGAGGCATGCTCTACTAGGAAAGTCTCAAACTAGGAATTCATGTAACCTTTCTTCTAAAATGTGTAGACCCACCCTTTTCTTTGACCATTTTAATTTCATTATATTTCTTAAATCCAATTACCATAGTTAAAGATATTATCTACTACAATCTCTTTGAATGGGTCTCAAATATATTCACCCTCTCGATGAAACAACTAACAATTGTCTCTCATCCTCATCCAAAATGGGATTAAAATCCTCAAAAATGATTTGATATTCTTATCAGAACGTCCCCTCCTACCCTCCCATTACCAATAACCCTTTGACATTTTCATCCAAAATAAGATCGAATTCCTCAACAATGATTCAATATTCTTATCAAAGTTCCTCCAATGAGAATTTCAAAGAGTCCCAACATGCCCTTTTTTCCCTATTATAGTATGGAGATTAGAATTTAGTTATTTCGACCATATAATCTATTCACTCAACAACAAAAACCATAATCATCTAGTGGGTGGGTTTAATCACATGTACTTTCTGAAACATTGTAAGATCCCATGTAGGACCTTTGAATATTTTGACATTATTTTCTAGAAAAAAACATTGGATTCTTTATCCACAACTTGTACATTTTCATTGCCACTGAGATATAGATCAATTGGAAATAAGGTGCACTATTAAGGAACTCCTTACCACCTCACTGGTTCAAACCTCAATAAATCCTATTTGATTCTTATCGAGTAGCATGGGTACACCTAATAGCTATAGCAGTACTTATTGGAATCAACCCCATTTCATGCAAATACCATTTTGAACTATTTTTTTATTCCACATATCCAAAAAAATAATGCATAATTTGGTTATGAGGAAGATATTGCGTTTTTTCCTTCATTTATTAATAATCCTGCATTTCCTTTTTTCATTATGGCCTAAACCCAGGATTTCATGACAGAATTTCCAAACTTGAATATTTTTGGGATCCTCATCATAAGCTCATAAAAATTGCAGATTTATTTCCCATTGCATTTTCACTATTTTTCTCTTGTTGTCTAGTCTATTTAATGAATTTTCACCCTTGATTCACTCTACAACCCTATACCTTGAATAAAATCTCCATGTCCCTCCTTATCATTAGAAGTTGAGTTGGCCCATATTTATGGGGTTCCTGAGGGACTTTTCTAAGAGACACTTCAATTTTGCTTGTGAGGGATTATTATGAACCATCCTTGCAACCATCAAGGTTCTCATCAGTGTTCAACCTAACTGAATATTTTTCTTGCTATAATTTATTTTTGCCATGAGTTTGGACTTGATTCTATATATATATTAGAGTGCCTTACATTATCATTTCTTCTTCTTCAATTTTGAGAAGGGGTTGGAGGTTCTGTTTCTATTGCATACACCCTTAAGATTTTCTAAACCCAAAATAGTGAATCTATTCGTAGTTCCATGATTTGATAATTTCCCCTTTTCCTTTTTTGTTACTATGAATTTTTTTATTTGACAGCCATTTGTCCTGAGAGTGAAGATCTTATGTTTCACTATCTCTTTCACCTAGGAGAGTTTCTCAAACATCAAGAAGTAGTCCTAGGAAAAATTTCCATTCTATGAAAAAAATTGCACTGAAACAATCATTGTTCGTAGTCCATTTTTTAAGGTGAATCTAGACATAAATTGGAGTTTGAACACATCGAGGAGGCCCTTATACAAGTTAATTACTATATATAATACATAAAAAGAATATTTTTCACCTTATTGAATGCCATGTATCTATCTACCTAAATATTTACTCATCATTTCCAAAGCTTCCAAGTTTGGTAGATTGAGAAGTGAGAAGGGATGCTAGACCCACATAGAGGTACTAATTGGAACCTCCCATTTTGGGTTGAAACCTCACAATCGAAAATTCAAATAAATGCCACAAAAGCTTCAAATCAAGGGTCCATTTCAAAAAATAGAATCATTTTCCTCAGAAGTAGAAGTGAAATGCATAATAGAATTTTTTACAGAAATAAAAGAAGGCATTAGCATTCAAATGGTGTGTCCAACTCTTATTGATCCAATCCTCTAAATTTTTAGTATTGGTTAATATCCTTGTAAATTACACAACCAAATCATGGTACAAATAATGAAAATCCCTCCTCTTCAATTCATTAGAGGGGATTATAAAATTGTGCATATCTTCCATTCAATTGCCAAACCTTCTCTTAAATTTTGTTAGATCATTTTTAGATTTCTTAGTGACTACAAAGGTCATTTTTTTAAAACTCTATTAAGTTAGCCTCAAAGCACTAATGTAACCAAGAAGTAGAACCACTAGAAAGCATGGGAAAAGCCAAAATTCATTTTGATTAGAAAAGACAAGAAAAACTTACCACTTACACTATACGTTTATTTCTACTCGGTGTGATTTAATACAAATAAACTTTACTATCAAACAAATTAGCTTCCATATAATTCTATTTATTTAAGAAATAATGGTAAAACTAATTTCAATAAGTGAAATAATTATAAATCCATCATTTGTGCACTTCACCATTAGAGTATTTACGCATTTTTATAAAAGTAGTACACACATTTCTTGCAAGCTAAAAATCATTATTCAAGGCTTAATGAAATTTCCATTTCCATAGAAATGGGGTGATAAGTTTTCCAACACTTGATCAACATAATCTTTCAAATTTTATTATTAATATGATCACATTTCATAGAGATAAAAAAAAATTACATTTCATCATTTTATTTTCCTTTTATTCTATATTTATCCTCATCAAATATCTAAAAACTTTGTAACCAATTGTTTGATGTCTTTTGAAATCAATTTTCACTAACTTTATAAATCACTTATTTGATTATTTTCATTTTTTTTTTCAATGATGGTTGGTAATTTCTAATGAAATCTCTTTTTCCACTATGACATTTTTAACAACTATTTTTCTTAACTAGAAATTCGGTGGAGCTATTACCAAGATATGTGAAAACACTACATCCCACACTATGGAGACGTCTACCCCTTGAGTTGCATCACAATGATTTTAAATTTATAGGAAAGTGAGTTTCAGATGTTAAGGAACTTTCCCACAATTTTAGCATGCATCCTCTTCACCACTAGTACTTGCACTTTCTATAATCTCTTTAAAGAATAATGGGTTTAGGGAATGCATAAATTTTAGTAAACTAGATGCAAATATTCTACTTCTCAGTAATATTCATCATGGAATGCATATGCATTTTGATTCACCATCACATTTAATTTATTTGTAAATATTTATTTATTCACATACACACAACATGCTCCATAGAAAAAACATACATATTGATGAAAAGCTCTAATAAATCCAATTTTTGACATTGAAACTAAAGCCACGAAATATTAAAAAAATCTAAATTAAAAAAATAAGTGAATAAATTGTTCATAAAATATTCGATGTTATGTATTAATTATGTGGTTTTCTTTGCAACAAAGTGCTCTTTAACATCTCTATATTGCTTGCACTAGCATTCCATTTAAATATTATTAATTTTTATTTGGGAACATTTTAATGTATTGTGGAATTAGTTTCAATAGAAATAATAGGATTTGTTTAAGCTTCCCAACAATGTTTACTTTCTCATAAGTCACCCACCCTCCTAATCCTTAGGACATATTATGTGGACATATGTCAACAACAAACATGATGATAAGTAATTTTTGTGGCTTGGAATACTTTCTAAGTATAAAATTTCTTCTCTATTTGTTTTATCTCACAATAGTTGTAAATTTGGTTTAGGGTAGCATATACATCCCAACTTACCATGATCATTATGCCAATGTAGGTGCCAACAATGCTACCGACACTCCTACTAAAATATTAATTGGTTGTAAGATGAATTTGTATTCTTTTCTTGGACCCCCTCATCTTCACTCTAGGGTGGAGATTTCAAGTGGATAGTGTGGATATTAAACAATTATCTCCCCTCTCCAAATTTATTATAAACATTATTTTAGTTATAAAGTAGTTTTTCAGGCATTGTAATCAATTTTTCACAAAATCCTCTCTAAAAATGTTATTTCATTTTGTTGACAAGTAGAAGGAAAAATGGAAATAAGATACAAAAGGCCAAATTAATGTAAAATAAATAGATATCAAGAAAGCATTGTGAAAAACATAAAATATTTAATTATCATGTGAATAAGAAGTGAAAAACATAATGAAGTAGTTTTAGAGATATAGGTTGAACACATAAAGTGGTGAAAATGGACTATTTTATTTCATGCACAAAACATGAAAATAAAGTACAAACAATATCAACATCATACAAGGAAAGAGTGTCAAAAAAAGACAATAAAAGCCATTTTTAGATGCATATTCCAAAATAAACCCAATATATCAAAAATAATGAGGAGTTACATATAAACAAGCCAAGTTCAATAAACCAAAACTCTAATACAATGCTAATATCACCTATCATTCTAAAGAGTCCACTAGGAAAAAATGTATAACATATTTACCTCAATGTTCAATATTGCTAAATTAAAAAGTTGTGAAAAGCATTTGTGCACACCCACACACACACACACACACACACACACACACACACATATATCATGTGTGGAAGTAAGAATGAGAATATGTCAAAGGCCAAATTGACATAAAGTAAATAGATAAAAGGATAACATTTTGTAAACATAAAATGTTTAATTCTCATGTGACTAACAAGTGAATAATAGAAAGTTGGAGTTGTAAGAGAAATAGGTCAAAATGGAAAAGTTGTTGAAAATGGTGTTTTATTTTATGTGAAAAAACATGAAAATAAGGTACAAGAATGTTAAGAATAGATAAGAAAAGAGAGAGAAAAAAGAAGAAAAGAACATTCATTTTTAAACTGCATATATGTCAAAATAAACGCAACATATAAAAAAGAATGAAAAATTAAATATAAAGGCCTCAAGGTAAATTCATTACAACATTAATACATTGATAAGGCCTCCATATCTTGTGAATGTGAGACTTGAAAAGGTTATGGGATTAATGGTGAAAAAATGATTATCTTTGTATGTCATAAGTTCAAATAAAAAAATGGAGTTGGTATGTACTTTTTAATACACTAAGAAATCAAATCAACGTGCATAGGGGGGAACCTTGTTAGAAATAATAGTGTCTCATACATCAATTTGTTGTCTCAAAAGGTCAATCAGCTTAAGTAGTTCTAACAAGGTCCATAAGGCTTACACCTAAACTTTTTTCTCCTCAATATTTAATGGATCTCAATTAAAATGGCTATATGATACTAATAAGAGTGCCTTATTAAAAAACATATATAAAAAAATTACTATATTATCATATACAAATATATATAATTTTAGTAATTTTATACATAACGAATTGCTTCCCCATTTATATCTTGTAGTTTTTCATTTATTCATATTTATATTCCTCTTTATTTTTAGAGTGCTTTCCTATTGGTTTACTGATCTCATTGTACTTTAATTTTGTTGCATATTTGCAAGGTAGACTACCTTATTTATGAATTTTATCCTTCTACTTCATCATTAATTCTCTCAATAATGTCTACTTATTTTCAGCATCTCTTCCACATCACTAAATCGCATGGCACTAACTATGTATAAAGGTCTATGCTCTCAATCAAGGATTTTGGTACATTGTCAACCAAAACACATCAAATTGATTTTTTCTAGGTAATGTTCTTGTATGTAATTCCATGTAATTATATAGAAATGATACAATGTGATACTTGAGAGATGCTACAACCACATATTTGCTTGGGTTTAAAGAAAAAATTCTTCTTACCATACTTGAAAAGAAACAAAGGGTACTAAAACCCACATCAGTGATGTAATTATACGACCTCTAAGGATATCCACATTGAGATGTAACCTTATTAATTTTTAATCTCTTTCTACATTAATTTTGGTAAGGGGTTTTGCATTTTTAAAAGGAAAAACTTCTTGTTTTCTTAGTTTTATTCTTCTACTTCCTCTCTCTAGTTTTATCAAGAATTTGTACTTAGTTTGACAATCTCTTTCACATTAGGAATTTTCATTGTACCATCAATATTTAAATGGTTTACTCTTAATAAAGAATTCGTATATATTCTTAGTGAAGAAAAGTTAAATTGATTTTCCATGGGAAACATTTTTCCTAGATACTTCCACACAAATATGTACACATAGTACAATGGCATCCTCAAAGGAGGCTACAACCTCAAAGGTAATAGTTCTTCTTTACATAGGTCAAAAGAGACAAGGTACTGCAACCTGTTCTAGTGCTTTATTCCAAACTTTCTCCAAAGCTACCACAAACAAGAAAAAATTAAATAGAAATAATCATCTCTACAATAAAAGAGCTACAACTAAAATTATTTTCCTCTCCTCCCTATCAAAGTGTAAAAATTTCATTGTCAAGCCTGATTAGACTCCATGGATTTATCCCCTAAGGTCTAATACCAAACTATATGCTTTATAGTCATTCCTATTAAGGTAGGCCACAAAATACATTCTTCCAAAGAAGTTTTCCATTTTTTCCTAATTTTTAGTGATATGTGAGTTAACTAGCTAGACTCCATTGATTTTCCAACTAAGGGCTAAAAAACCAAGTACTCTATATAATTAGATTTACTAAGTCTAAAACCAAGTCAATATTTTACCCAATTCATGGCTTCTATATTTGTCATGATTTTTTGGATTTTTATACCAATAGAGTTTTAAAAGGCTAGAAACAACATTGCAATGCCTAAAGGGAAAATTCCCTTTAAATCTCTATATTGGGCTCACTCAAGCCAAAGCTCCCCCAAGCAAGGCATGCCTACTTTTAATGATCAAAATGTTCATTGTCAAGGATGATCACCTCCGACCTAATAACAAACGATGTACTATGAGTCCTTCCTATGTAGGTGGTTGACAAAAATATTTTCCCAAAGAAGTTTTCCATTTTTGTCTAAATTTTAGTGATTTAAGAGTTTACCGTCCAAGTTATCCAAACTCCATGGAAATTTCAGCTTAGGCCTAACAAAAGGAGAACTCTATATAATTAGCACTACTAAGTCCCAAACTAACTCCAACATTTCACCCAATTATTAATTTCTATGTTTTTGAGAATTTCTAGATATATGTACAAAGAGTTATTAAGAGTAAAAAACTTTAATGACTAAATGGGAAATCCTCCTTAAGCCTCTCTATGGGAGTCACCAGAGCTAGAGCTTCCCCAACCAAGGGTATGTCTAGCTTTTAGTCATCAAAATGTCTGTTGTCAAGTCTAATCAAACTCCACGGATCTATTAGCCAAGGCCTAATAACAAATTATGTGCTTCTCAATCCTTCCTATTTAGGTGGGTGACAATAACAATCTACCAAAAAAAAATTCCATAATTTGTAGTGACCTCAGAATTCATTACCTTGAGCGATTTGCTATCAAACCAATTACTCTACATAATTAGCTTTACTAAGTCCCAAACCAAGTCCAAAATTTTACCCAATTCATGGCTTCTATGGTTATCATGCTTTTAGAATGTCTGTCCCAATACAATTTAATAAAAGTAACAGAAAAAATCTAATGATTAAAGGGAAAATCCCCTTTAAGCCTCTCTATGGGAGTCGGGGAGCTAGAACTAAGGAAGCAAGGGCATGAATGAGTATGATCTCTTCCACATAAAGGAACCTAGTTAAAGCTAAAATTTGGTGCCAAATCCATTATGTCCCCACTCACACAAGGTGCTTCACTTTATCTAATATAAAACTAACAATGAAAAAGCACACTAAATTGCTTTTTAATTTGTAAGGGGACCTAGAAATCCCCAAGCAAGGGCATGAACCATTATGATCTCTCCCACATAAGGGAATGTAAGAAGTATGTTGAAAGCCAAATTTTGGTTCCAATTCAATTATCTCCCCATTCACACAAGGTACTTCATTTTGATCTAATATATAACTAACAATGAAAAAACAACTAATTTGGTTATTAATTTATAGGGTTACAATAAAAGGTATCGAAGGATGATTATTTTCCGATATAAGTAAAAATCACATCATGCACAAGTAATCTAAAGACTATTTTTTCAAACTTGTTTGGAATGGTGCATAGTACGAGCTCAATAACGTAATATAACATAAAAATATACACTCATTACAAGATGGCCTATATTCAATATATAGAGGACGGAAAATTGTGTTTCCAAAATATATTTCTATTAAGAAGGATGTATAGATAAATAATCACTTCATCAAATCCATAATGACTTCATTTTTAATCACTAATTTTACATCAAATAAATGGGCAACTATAACCTCTCAACATTGTTACAACAATAATATACAAACTATGTGTCTGGCCTGAATAAATTGGTGGGTGTCAACCTTGTTTTCCTATCCATCAATTGATCAGAGTGATTTTTCTCTACAGATAAAATAACTATCTAGAAAAATTAATGACAAAAATAAGCACAATAATTTGAATTGAATGGAGTGGAACTTGAAAAAGTATTCCTGTTTTTCACAAAAGAGTGTGGCTCCTAAAGCAAAATATGAAATTGTATCAAAAGCTTAGAAGAGACCAATCATAGAATTGAATGAGAATCTTCGAAGAAAACAATCAATATATAGACAATGATATAGATATAATATATAAGCTAAGAGGAAACAAACTCTTCATAAAACTATTCAAACTAAAAACTTTTGAAAAGTTTTTTATTTTAAAACAAAACAAAAAATATAAAATATATTAACCTTATTTATATTTAATATGTTTAAAAAATATTTATGATATAAATAGAATTTATTTATTATTATAAAAATATAATTAACTTAAAATGGCCATAAAATATTTTATAATTTTTAATTATTCATATTCCAAAATTTATGAATAACTTTGATTATAATAAATACTTAAATATCATTAATTATATTTTACATTACGCAATCCTAAATAACAGATTATTAAGTGTGACAGAATCAAGAAACTAAATTTCAAATCAAAACAATTTTTTTTTTTAAATCCTATTTAAAAAAATTATGCTTACCCAGAACTATATGACCCATGGAACTATTAAAAATGGAAATGACAGTGCATATCTAAATGTGGAACTCTTCTACAAAATTTAAAGCTAGGGAGAGAAACTCAACTCTATCAGATTCAAAAATTCATTATCTATATCTTCATTTTTATGGTTTTCTATCTCTATTTTGAAACCTAAATGATGAGGCAGCAATATTAACTTCAATATTGCTATTTTCTTACTTCAGTTTTTAGATTCAAATAAATAACTTAAAATGTGGTGATCTCTTATTTATTTTCTTCTTTATTTATGTGGTTATCTTTATGATGTATATTTTTTTTAGTTTCAATTTTTATCCTATACATTTTAATGATTTGATTTTACCAATATAAAATTATTTTAAGTTTCATATTTTATATATTTTTATAATAAAATAATTATAAACGATGTTTTATATTTAAATAAGTATACATTTCTGCCTCGCATTACGTTTTAGAAATCACATATTAATATAATCCAATGCAAACTAACAATACTTTAATTTCGACAAGATAGTAGACGATGAAGCCCATTTCCACAAGTCGATGTAAAATTATTTCTAAACCTGCCTTCGAAACTCCATTACCTTCTACAAGAGGCCAAGTCACATCAATTCTAAAACTGTCTTGGAAACTCCATCAATTCTAAAACTGTCTTGGAAACTCCATTACCTTCTACAAGAGGCCAAAATTGCCTTGGAAACTCCATTACCTTATGCAAGAGGCCAAGTCACATCAGAGGGAAAATTGGTAGAAATTTCATAAATGAAAACGGTGTAATAGATAACTGTGGAAACTAGATCTTTTATCACAGGAAATGTTTATCAAACCCGGTTCCAAAATGGCGGTCTCATCACATAATGAGAGAAAGCCGCTAAAGCCGAACAATATATTAAAAACCTTCTAGTAGATTTGGTTGCTGCAACAGGAAAATAATTTGCCTCTGGATCGACAGAACGCCGTTCTTTCTTCCATAAGAGGTGGCCTATCCATGGCTCAACTTGTCGATTCCGAAGAGGTAAATTGTAGGTTAGAGACACCAGTTTTTAAGGATATACCTACAAACCCTACCCACAAAGATTACAAGGCACATCAGAGTGAATGGAGGCTGTGTTAGCTGAAACCTTGACAAAATCCCTTTCGCCTTTCCTCTCTGCATAATGACGTCGTCCCTGGTATACACGCCTCCAAATTGAATCTCATACTCTGAATAACTGGCATGTCGCGTTCAACCCAAACTGAAGGATCTACTACCTTTCGACCTGCATGGCCATTTTTCTTTGTCGGGCAGAACTTGATATATTTCGCGGCATAAACCAGTTCTCGCTTATGCCATTAAATTCAGTTGAATACGCCTATTATCATCTCACAATATGCAATTACCGCCGCGAGTTAACCGCCTTGGATATGCGGTTATAGTCAATAGTTATGCCATTATCACTATTGACGTGAATTATCACCTGATCCCACACAATATTCGAGTGCTTATCACCAGTGGTTATGCGAGTTATCGTGTGTAATCTGAATTATCACCAGTAATCGTTCGATACGCGCATTATAACCGCAGAATATTCGCATCACTAAGCTGATATGCCAGTTATCCCCACCAGATAGGCGCGTTATTCAGTGATACGCGATTATCACTGTATGATATGCTGATCATTACACTGATATCCAACATGTCTTTACCGTTTATGCGTGTATTTCAGCCGGACATACTAGTAATCGCCACAGAATATGCAGATTAATTCTCGTTATGCGAGTTCTCACATTAGTTACGCGAATTATCTTGCTTGGGTACGCGACTTATATTCTGATACGCGAATCATCATCGGATAGGCGAATTATCAGCCGATCTGCCACTTATCACCATCGAATATGCCAATTATCAGTTTTTAAGCGGGTTATCACAGCGAGATCTGCAGACCATTACGTTGATAAGCAAGTTATCTCTGTTGTTTATGCGAGCGATCGAATCTGAGACTAATCACCGTCGAATATGCCAGTTATTTTCACCTGTAGCGAGCTACCCCGCTGGATATGCGGATGCGAAGTCTTAGCCATTTATGCGACTGATCCGCTCCCCTGATTCGCTTGGTCGCGTCCTGGTTTGCCAGGTAGGTACGATAGGATTTTCTCCATTCAGAATTGGTCCGTTCGGATTTTGTTCATGGTTAAGTCATATAGGAGTTGAGTGACCCCCATTCTTTCTCTTCCTGAGCGAGAGGTCGAATGTTCCAATAAGAGAAGTTCACGGTCGATTCGACGAAGTCGCTACGGCGTGCAGAAAGAGATCAATCCCACCAAGCTTGTGTTTTCAAGGTATCTAGTATATTATCTCATTAAGTACTTCACTGGTGATCTTTTTCAATCCAACAAACCGGGTATTAAGTACACTATTTGAATTTTAAATTTCCCCATTTTAAATTTGAATTTGCCCACCCGTCCGCTCCCTCCTCGTTATTTTGATTTCATCATGATTAAACCCTAAATCTGAGTGTTGGAGGAGCCATAAGGGCACCATGGCAGAAGAAGCCTAGAGGACACCAAGCGGTTCAACATATTGTCGAAAGAGGTCGGCGTCCCTCTAGTCGCGTTTTTGCTCAATGGCAGTAACAGGTACGATGAGTATGAGATTTCTGACCACCTCAGAAGGTTCGGGTGGATCGTGCCCGCACACACCATGGCTCCTGACTCGCAGCACGTCACCCTTCTGCGCGTGGTGGTTCACGAATATTTGAACGAGAGTCTCACAAAATCACTGGTTTGTGACATAGAGGAGTTGCACGAACTTGACGCGCTTTCTCCAAAATTAGTGAAGGAAGTGACGACCACTTTGGCAGAAAGCTATGCTCAACTCAAAGATGACAAAGACATTGACGTCGCGGAGATTAAGTCATCAGATCTGTTTCATGAGATCCTATACTCTCATGGAAGATATTTGTTGCACGTAAACCTATTAGTATTTGCTGAAAATCCTACTTATTATCTTTCATTTACTTCGTGGGCACGAGTGTGGGTTTTTTCGAAATCTAAATTTTGTAAACTTTGGGGAGTACACAATCCTTATCCAATTAAAATGGTATCGTGGATATGTATAGATAGTTTATAATTTTTTTGAGAATTTTATGGCCTTCCTCCTTTATTCATAAAATAATAAGTAGAGTTGATGGAATGCATGTGACACACAATACACAAATACAAATTGATAGATTTATATAAAATTATTTTTTGTATAAATTTGTCTATTGAAAAATACAATAACCTTTCATTTTGGTGTGATTTCACCTTAACAAATCACTGTGACATTTGAAATTTGAAATAGTTTTAGTTTGATTCAATTCAATACAGGAAACCCTATAATCTATAATTTTCTTAGTTTCAAACTTTGGACTTCAAAGTCTCTACACGTTTGGAAGTGCGTTGGATAAATATTCTAACAAGTTTGCACTTCTAAAAAGAGTATTGTCTCCTATTGAATATCACTTGACTTTGTAACTTAGTGAAATTTCCCAGATTTGTTTAAGCTAACATAGATTTTTTTTAATTTCTATTTTTAAAGTTAAAATTTGATATATAAACAATTTTATACATATAAATTTAAATAGGTCAAATGATTCAGAATCTTTTCCTTAAGAGATAAAATAAATAATTGCACACTATTTCAAACATTTTTTTCAATGTATGATTCGATAATGCACTTAAAAATTATAATAAATAATTATATTTATTATAAATAATATGTAGCCATTAATCATTTTTCATTTAATTAATTTAATATTTATTATTGGTTAAATAATATAAAATTTTTATAATATACTAATTTTATATAATTATATATTTTTCAACACATGATCAAATTGTTAAATATAATAATTTAATTATATATTAAAAATAATTTATTATTATTATTAAAATTTAAAAATATATATTGTTAACTTAATTATTAATATTAAAAAAAATACATAATTGCCAATTATTATTAATATTAAAGGAATGAACAATTTCAATTTAGATTACTATATCCAATAAAAGAAAATTTATAATTATTAATAAAACTATTTATAAATAGTAATTAGAAAATTTTAATACCATTTTTTATTATATATATAATGATGGAAGTTGAGCAAATCAAATTCTTAGATGATCTATATGAGGGTTTAAAAATTTGCGCCTAGAAAGAGGAAGTCAAAACACACCTACCATCTTGTCAACAATAGTCGACTCTATCATATCTCTCACATTCTCCTAGTTTGATTTTATGGTTTCTCTCCACATACACATATCACATGCATGGGCCATCCTCCTATTGTCTCGTTGATATGAAGACACCCACAACCACCTTTGCTTTGAGGCCATCCTCAGAGGTTACGAATATCTAAGCTTACCACATCTCGACCCCACCATAACTTGGTAAACCTCCATTGAGCTACCCGCTATCTATCCTTGTGCTATTTATTTTCGCTCAGACCTAATTGCCCTCCCATATTTTACATTAGTCACTGACTATAACATCAACCCTCCATGTACTCACTTTTTGTGCGAACGTTTCAACTGTGAAATGTTGTGGGGGTGTATCTCATTCCATTCAAGGGTCATCTCACTACTTGGCACGAAAGGAACAGAGCTAAGTAAAAAGAGGAATATGTAAAATTCAAAGCATATTTAGTGTTGGGTGAAGGATTTATGTTGAATGAAATCTCAAAAATGGAGGAGATCACTTTGGTTGGTCATTTTGCAAGTAAGAGAATGGTGATGGTTGGTATGAGAAATTGGACGTTGAAGAATATTTCCCCTATACCTATTTATTCACTACACTTTTTAATTTTGGCCAAGGGTTGTATGGGGTGGCTTTTGGATTCAAAGGATGATGGCGAGAAGATCCTTCAACCTCGATGGCATTGGCACTCATAGGCCCTGTTTCTGAAAAGATAGTTAGCCAACTTTGATGCTCGCTTGGATCCTCAATGGACAAATGCCAAAATTCCTGGTTGGATCACAAACCAAAATATTCTATATATGTTGGGGTATATGGCTAGAAAGAAATGACACAATCTTTGAAGACCAAGGTCAGTCATCCATCACAATGGATTTTAACACTCTAACACTACAAGACTCCCTGCCTCGGAAATTGAATGCCCAATATAATTGATTTCATCATGATATAATCATTTTGAGGGATAAGTCATGATTTGATGGTGTTTCCCAATAGATTCCCTCCATTGGCAAAATATGTGATCATTTATATCTCTTACACTCACACTATTCCTCCACCTATCGTATTAGTTGGGATACAAACAACTTTGCTTAGTTATTTTCTTTAAAAAATATCCTACAATTAAGTGAACATTTGTGTATTTTTGACATCAATATATGTAGGGTTTTATGGCAAGTCCAAATTGAGAAATCACACCATTATGTGAGAGTAAATTTTCACAAAATCAATTTAATATCACAAGATTTGCGGGGGTAAATTTTCATAATCAATTTCTCAATTTATTATAGCATATTATGTTAGAACAAAACCAAATTAACACCAAACTAGATAGCAATGAAATTTTTATACATAGTATAAATCGTGTCGCTCAGTAAACTTAAAATTGAAGATACAGAAAAAGAAATTTGCAACCAAGAAGGAAACAGTAAATTAGGTAGAAAAACAAATTTCAAGAGGGAAAAAACAATTAGGTATCATTTATGATAACAGAAAATAAAAATAAATATGTTATTGTGCTGTTATGAATTTTGATTCGTTCTCTAATTTTAATTTTTTCTTTTCAATATTTAAGATTAAATTAGCAGTGCGTTAAGAAACTCACTTCCATAAGGTACCGATGTAAGACGCCTTAGAATATCCGAGTAAGCATCAATGTTGACCTATAGTCTAAAGGAGACGTCTCCAATCCTCTGAAAACCTCTGAAACTCTTTTCAAAGCCTTGCTAATTACATGTATAATCCAGATACACATATAGTTAATTATAAAAACAAAACCTATAATTCTAAGGATTTGAAATCCAGTCGCGATTTCCATCACTGCAAAATATACCGTTCAATTTTCATCAACATTTATTAATCAACTCGTTCTCCTACGTACATCAAAATTAATACAATAGATTATATCAAACTACATATAGCAAGGGAATGATTTATGTCACCTCAGGATAATGTCGATTTAATGCACTCACATTGATTTTCTCTGGTCATACGATGATCATGCATTCGAACCAAATCAATATATGAAAAAGTAAAAGAAAAAGAAAAACGAAAACAAAATTGGGTGCACCGCAAAAACACAGAAACGTAACCATAGTTGTACGAACCAGAACCAAAACTAACAGATCACATCTAATGGAAATAACAAAAAAGAAGCATGAAGAAAAGAAATGATGCACCCAAGAAAGAACGTGAAAAGAAAGAAGAAAATGAATGCGACCATGAAAAATGAAAAGACGAAAATGAATGCGAACATGAAAATGAAAAGAAGAAAATGAATGCGAGATTGGTGCCAATGGTAAACTAATCAATTGAATTCTGCTTTTAAATTCATCTACCGTTGAACCATAGGAGAGGTTTCTTTTTCCTTTCTTGTAAATTGAAATGGATGTTTGCTTTTTGCTTTTTTGGAAATTGAAATGGATCGGTGCGTTTTAAGATGCCTCTCATACTGGTAGGTGCGACTGACTCGAATGTTGTGCTGGTTTTGTTTTATTCACAGCGACATAACCGTTTTCCTCCGCATAATCATCATCGTATTTTGAATGAATGATTAGTATCATCATTGCCAATACCTGATTACGTTGTTTGAATTTAATTATAATGATATTAGGAGGAAGGAAAATTGAATTGGTGTAGTGTTTATGTTTATGAATTTAAATTTGTAAAAGTGATCTTAATTTCAACGAACTATATTATTTTTAAAAGATTTATTTCATGTTTTGAATTTATTTTGAATTTATTAAAATTATAAATATGGTATAATTTTGAAAAGGTTTTGTTTTTAATAATTTATTATATTTAAGTTTGAAAAATATTATTAGATTTTAAATTCTTTGAATTTGAAACATCATTATAATTTTTATATTAAATTAAGATGAATGGGAATGGATGTTTTGGAAAAAAATCATTTTTATTTTTACTTGTTCTTATTTACGTTTCAATGTGATATACTTTTTATAATATTAAATAGTTTATTTTCATAAAATCTTATTATTAGGTTGGTTTATCCACCATTTTAGGTTCTATTTAACTAAAATTTTCTATGAAGCTTTGAAACTTTATCTTTCTAAATTTTCCTTGAATCCACTCTTTCCGTAATGTTATTTTATTGGCTACTTCCATTTTTTTCCTTTCCAAAAAACCAAAACAATTACTGATGGGTTATGTGTAAATTATAATAGGGTAAAAAACTTACGAGTGCGGTTAGTTGTAAATATGTTACTTTATGATAGTTTTCAAGAGCAAGGAATAGACATCAAGTGAAGTTAAGGAAATGAGGCCATATTTCTTTCTTTATGTTTTTATGTTTTATCTCTCTAACTATTTATGACATCTTAGTTGAGAGTGTTTTTTTGCACTTGATCTCGTTATAATGTTGGGGTTGAATATATGTTTATGATTTGAGCTCATTGGATATTGGTCATTCAAACGCTCACTATATAATTCATACCACCCTCATTATTGTAACACATACTTAATGGTAACTACATCTAATTAAGAACTTGAATGTAAATCTCTTAACAACCTATGTATATTTTACACATTTGCAAGCTCGCTGTAAAGATAATTCACCATTTTGTGTTGTCTAAAATATAAGTGTGTTAATAATTTTATTTGCGATAAAATAATTTGTTAACCTTGCCAAAATTTTCCAATTTCTATGATTCTATTTCCAATTTCTATGATTCTAATTCTGTTTGGGTATGAACCTACACATGATGAACCTTTTAAAGATCACAAAACCTAAAAGTAGGATTACAACACTAAGAACTATGATTTTATTCACTCATTTTCTAAGTCATTAAACCCTCATGTAACATACCCAATCACTTATAATTGCTACATAAAAGAATTTTTACAAATACAACAGTCATAGGACCAGACATAAGAATTTTTCCCTTGATGAATGTATTAATTATTGTGTAACTAACAACTTTCGTTTATTTATTCCATGATCAAGTCAACTAAGGTAATATAACTACTGAGTTACCAGTGTGACATGTACATATATCCATGGGGTTTTTCTTTATTAATGGTTATGTCTAATGTTGATCGAATATATCTATATATATAGTGTGTGTGTGCGCGCAAGGATATATATTAGTATATAATATATTATAATATCATATATATATATATATGTTGATGTCAATAGGTGCCACTATAATTACTTACCATCACCTTTAATTACCTATACATATATATTTAAGTAGTAACCATTCTAGGCACATATTGACATCAACATTCTTGGGTTATCATACACATTGATATGTAATATATGTTTAATGTTATGATGACATATTGTGAACATTGTATGAAGGATTCTCACTCCATACCATAATAAATTGTTC
>APFE030765741.1:22660-37073 GCA_000404065.3 Pinus taeda
TGCCCCGAACCCCATAAAGTGGGGTTACGGGTACCCCTCAAACCCCCTGTTAACTATGTGGAAAGAATATAACACAACCCAACATTCACATCAACAGGAGATTCATGAGACGCAAACCACTAGTGTGCCAATGTTTGTCACCTACCAAAAGGGCACTAGAAGGTTGTTTGCAGCAACAAAACGAGTACTATCTCCACTTGGGGTGGAAGTGGTCTCATTTCCTCCATCAGCGGAGTAGGTACAGGACAAAGGCAAGAAACCATTACATGATGAGGGGCCTTTAGGAAGACAAGAGATAGATTTCATTCTTATTCAGGACGATGACACTGATTTGGGCTCCCAAAGCTCAAAGCTCAAGGAGATCATTTAGAAATAGCAAGAGGACATTCATGATTTGTCTCTCAACCTAGAAAGAGCCAAGTGGATAATCAAATATTTAGAGCAAAGAAACAAATAGCTAGAGGATTAGCAAACCATTATGGGGCTACAAAACATATGAGAAAACTGGCAAGCTGCCAAGAGGAGGAAAATCAAGGTGACACCACTTGAACAAGAAATTGATGCTGATCGTGAATCTTGGCTTGAGAGGGAAAATATGAATTTGGAAAATATTCTTGAGAAGGCCAATGGAGAGAAAAATATATTGAGGCACATGGCCTACCACTAGGCGAGAAACATGGTGCAAAGCAAGAATTAGGGTTTTGAAGGCCAAGTTGAAGAAAGCATCAAGGAAGCGAAAAGAGCAATATAGACTCTAGATCTTGGCTAAGACTTCCTTGGCCCAACATGGAATTTAATGAAGGAAACTCATCCCAAATTTAAAGTAATTTGGGACACTTTTTGTAATTTTGAAATTTTTGGTCTAAAAGACAGATTTTTCTGCCTGATGCACCGCGCCACTTGGCATGCGCTTTTGCTAGAGACCTCTTTTTGAGGAAAACTCAGCCTTTTTGGCCTTGTCATGAAAAAATATGAATTTCCTCAGATGGAAAAGAAATTTTGACAGGTTTTGAGCTTCCAAAAATGTCAAAAACACCTCAAAAATGACCTTTCTGCCCCTTTTTGGACACGCAGGAAGCAATGCTGGGAGAACTCAGTTTTGGAGGGGCAAATGAAGGCCAAATTTAGAAATTCAACTTGTTATGGAAAGTAGATAGGTATTCCTTTCCAAGAAGCCCACTTGTACCAAATTTAATGGACGGGAAGGCCTCCAAAATCAACTGCAAAAAGGAGCTACACATAGGGAATTAGCATAATGCATAGGATGAAATTTGCTCATTTTGACCAAAAGACTCTATTTTTCACCTAGTTTCCTCACAGTTTAACTTTTCTCTTTCTAATAGTCAAAATCATGATGTATTTTAATGTGACTTGATGGATTTTGATGTAATTATGCTAAATTTTCACTCATAGAGGTAGATTCATCCATGAAAAGGTAGTTTGCAACTGAATGAATCAGTTCCCTAGTTTTTAGAGGCAAGCTGTTCCACTGCCTACTTTTTTGTTCTCAGTTTAGAATTTCTTGGAACAGCTCGTAAACTTATGAGCTCGAACCCTAAAGGCTAGGATGAGTTTTTTATTGCTTATATCTACTTGTTTTTCAATCATTAGCAAAGGTTGGACTGTTGTGAATGCTTTAAGCATTATTGTACATTCATTTTTGCAGTTTGGCAAAGGAATAGACCAAGGTTTGCAGCACTTTATGGGATTCTTGTGGCAACTTGATTTGGTATTGTGTTTCCTTCTGTAATTGAAAATTTACATTTGTTTTATGTATGTCATTATCTCTCTCTATTCATATCAACTAAATGAAACAAGGATAAAGGTAGAATTCATTGAGTTGCAATGTTCTACCTAGGGTTTTACTTAGTTTTTTATGTTTTCAACTGTTTGGAGAGGATCCTTGAGATTTTCATGCCCTCTCCAACTCCTCACTAGTCTTAAGCTCTCCATCTCATTTATTTCAAAGTACTAAACCATTTTCCTACCTTGCCCCATAGAGATCTCTGCAAGACTGTGTCCATTCCCTGGACCCAAATCTTCCTTTCACTTTTTTTGCTAGCAAAACATCATCAAATTCAATCAAACCCCTATAAGCATATACCTAGCCTAAAATTAGTCTTTACATCAGTCATCTCAAGCCTCATTTATTATATTTTACTAAGATTGACAAGGAGAGAGCCCTCTCTCGACTTTATAAGGCTAGCTACTAGGTTAAGCATGGTTTGATGTTACCCTAAATCCTGCCTTTCTCAGCCTGAGGTAGATTTAGGCACTAATAGGTCATATGAAGCAAATAATATTCAAGGAGCCCAGAAAAAAAGGATCATTTTCTCCGAATCCTCAACAACAAGAATTCTTTGTCTTGGGTGATTCCACTCCATCACCATCTCCATATACATCCATAATATTAACTCTATTGAGAGACAATTGAGACTTACAGGAATCTGAATTCAACATTTTCTTGCTCACATTAGTGTAAACCTCCTTTACCACAATTTGGAATGCAGAAAATAGATTTGTATTATCTAGAGCCAAGGTCTCAATGAAGAACAACCCCTCTGATTCGACAAGATTCTTCACATCTTCCACAGGAACTTCCCTTATATGAGCCAAATTGAACTTGTTCCCCACAAAAATTTTCAGGACATTGCCATCTGCATGCATTGCAACATTAAAATTTCACATGAGTTTGAAAATAGCTTGCAACATCACATCGATGACAACCAAAAGCCAAATCCAATTTCAAAGATGCTCTATAAGGCATTATAACAATAATTGCTTGCAATGCAAAAGTCAAAGACAGAGCCAATTTCAAAAATTCTCTACAAGGCATTACACAGAAACTACTTGTAATGTTAGTATCAGAACTAAGGAAGATGCTATCACATTAAACCCAAAGATGATCCATAGGGCATGACACCTAGACATCAATGATCCACAAGGCACAACACAAAATTTCCCATAATATTGGTAGGGGAGTGGTGGAGTGCTATTACTTCAACCCAAAGATAGCTTTAGAGTCTACCCTATCCCCCAATTGTAATAGAAAAGTTGTTCCAAATTTTGTTGATGAAGCTCAACCTTTAAGAAGTGTAATGTGAAGGAACCATTCATGTAGAGTGGCTGAATACATTTCTTGTGATATTATATGACAAATGGCATTTCTGTGACACATAAGGCATATACATGAATCATGCTTTGCTTAGACAATGCTTTGTTAGTCTAGGGTTATGTGGCTTTGGTGTATGGACAGTTGGTAAGGATAAATATTTTTATAGTTTGCATATGGCATTCAAAAACTAGAGAAGCCTAATTCAGTATCATTTATTTTAAAACTCATAGATGTAATTGGGTCCTATAATGAGCATTTCATCTGGTGATTGCTAAATGTGTTTTTTGCAGAATAGTTGCTAGTATTGAAAGTGTTCCAGTGTAAACGAACACAAATTATCTTCTTTTTTTAATTATATATGATTGAAAAACATGTTGAGTATTAGGAAATAGATAATTGTCTACTTGTTTAACATAAATTTATTGTTATCTTATTTTTCAGGTTTTTGAAGTATAAAAAATGGTGTAAAAGTGGCATTTATGCATTGAAGTGTCCTGCTTTCCAAATCCAAGTCGGGCAGTTATTAAATTCATCCTTTACAATATGGCAAAAAATAGTTTATTTCATGGAAAGAGAGAAGTGTTTGGAATGACGACAAACAATGAGGCATATTACATTGCCCTTGTTGAAGGGTTAAAAGAGGCAAAACAACATGATGTCAATGATAATGAAGTCTTCACCAACTTGGAGTTGATATCTAATCAGATGAAAGGCATCTATTGGGCTCGTAAGGACAAATTAAAACCTCTTCATAATGAAGCAATAAATTGGAGTTGTCAATTTCAACATTTTACCATCAATCACTTTGTAGATATTGAAAAGATGTCCATTGATATAATGTCCAGAGCATTTTTAAGCATATATGTAGATGTCAAATATTACATAGGATCACTATCCACTACAACAGAAATCATTGATCGCCATCAATATAAATCCCCATTGTGCGAATGGGTTGTTGTTATCATTTTTCTGGGGTCTATCATAGCATGGTTCTTTCACTAAAGAAGAACCTGTTAATGTTTTATTTTTCCCCAACATGAAATGATTACGGTTTTTTGTATGGGAGACAAATTTATGGACAAATGTAATATATTCCATGTACATGGACAAATGTATTTTGAGAAAAGTGACTAGTTCATGGCTTTTTGATTATCATTAATACATTATGATGTTGTCTAATCCTTCCAAACACCTTCTCAAATCTTTGTTTCTGGAGAGATATTGATATGCTATGTGATTTGTTCATTGGTTGTTGATCAGTGATGAAAGGTTCTTTACTATGTTTATAAGGAATTTATTCTTAATAACACTTATTTCTCAATCACCCAGTCACTCTTCCCATCTCCACCTTGTATTTCATCCCAATAGTTTTCCCAGATCACAAATCTATTTTGGCTTGACTTCTCTGTATTTTAGACCTTGTGCTTGTGGATTTATCATGATAGTAAGGACCTACTCTTTTTAAATCAAAGCAAATATTGCTCATGCTCAGTGTGTCATAAGTAAAGAAATGTCAATATTTCTCCAAGAAATCACATCTATCATGATGGTCTACTATGCTAAATCTCCCATGTGACCACTCCACTTCCTCTAAATCTTGCACTAGTTTTTCCTCTACAAAGGGATTCTTAGATAAAAACTAGAAAATATGCAGTTGGTGTTCTGGTTGTTCTTGTAAGAGAGATAAGAGGATTACTTGCAGTTAATGAAACCTCTACAATCCCTCTAATAGTCAACCATTTAAGATTGGGTTCATCTTCAGCTAAATGCAAGGACAATTTATTTCTATTTTGCTATCATTGTGTTGCAGTGGAAGTGACAAAATTGTAAATAGTTTGTTGAGATTTCCATCATTAATGCCTTCTTTGTATAATCTTCTCACATCTAGTACTCCTAAAGAAAAAAATAAAGCTCATTCTCTTCTTAGAATCCTTCACAGTTGTGACTCTTCAAGAACGGCTCAAACAATTCTCACCTGAGACAGGAAACTCAGTCACTTCAGCACACTAGTGAAGCAACTGCCAGTTTTCCACCAATTCATGCAAGGGCCTGGATTTTACTTATACAGATATTCTTTGGCATTCAAGAATCAAAATAAATGTAAATATCTCTATTATTCGACAATATTTTTTTTTTAGAGTATTTAATCAGTCATAAATGAGATGGACAACATAGAAATTCAGGGTGTCCAACTCACCTCTGTAATTTACCCTTCTAGGAGATCCCTAATCGTTCCCACATGGTCATTGTAGCTTGACATACCTTTGGCTCCCATTGACCTGATTTGATCGTATGTGTAATTGATATAAAATTTCTATCTCATTAAACATGTATATTTGAGTTGGACTAGCTTAATTGATATGTGCCTCCTTTTGCTAAACAGTACATATTTTATGTCTGGAATCTGGATTACGTATTCTCACACATAGCCATCATACCATTATCATCAAGGTCATGAATTTTGTTGTTTAGGTTTTAATTCTTATCAGTAAATCTGTGTTTAGGTTTTACCCTCCACTTTTTTTAGTGAACGGATTGAGGAATGTGATTGCACAATCTTGCTAGAATATTTCCTTGAACATGTATGTTAACCCAACTAAAAGGTTACAATTCATACGAGTTAAAATATTTCATGCATAGTATGGAAATTTATTAATATAATTTTTTTTCATTTATGTAATTTTGGCCTAACTAAATTATCTCATACATTATTTTGGAATGGGAAATTTCCAAACAATGTTTCTAAATCTTTTTTGTCCAGTCAATGGTTGTGAAGGAGGATTTTGTTTCTAAATATTTTTTGGCTGAACAATGTGAACATATGTAATATGTAATGTTTTGCTAACCTTAAAAAAATAAATGTAACAATTGGAATAGTAAGCTAGCTATTCTGTCCCCTGAGATGTGGAAATATTGATGGTTCACATTTTACATAAGAGAAGATGGGATAGAACTAATTGCTGCAAATTCTCTCTGGTTTATTTGAAATAAATTGATTTGCGCAATTTACATGAACATTACCAATGGTATGATGCTATGAGTGGATGATATCTAAACTAATACTAAACCAGAAATAATTTGAGTTGCACAATTTACGTTGAACATTACCAATGGTGTGATGCATTGGATGGTTGTTTTGTTTGGTAAGTACCATTCATTTTTCAGATAAATTTCTTGGCAAAGTCACAATTTGCATAGTCACAAAGCAATTGAGATTGAAAATATTGAGATTGAATGCTTGTTGTTTTTTTTAAGATAAACATATTGGCAAAGACTATCCAACATGTAAAATTTGCAACAAATGAGGTTGAAATTGCATGCCTCCCCTCCCCTCGGATGGGTGAAAATTCGACATGGCAAATAATCTTTGATAAAGTCAATGTATTTTCCATAAAATAGTGTTAGAAAAAAGTACTCCGAAAATAATCCCTATGTTCACATGGTGAGTATTATCTACCCTATTATCTACCCAAAACAATGTGGGTAGATGTATTATCTACCTAAAACAGTGTGAGAAAATGCAATGCCAATGAGGTTGTTCTACTCAAAGCCTTACAATTTGGACAAATTATGCTTTGAAAGATGTGAAAAACAAAATGAACCATTAATCTACTTACTTGTTGATATCCAGTCCCTCACACAATACTGAATAGAGATCATACTAAATTCTTGAAATCCTATTTACAAAAAGGTATGGAGGTTTTTGTTTATGTCATTGAAACCTTTGATGAAGTAGGTGGGCTCCTTTAAATAGTTTAGAAGTTGGTCCATGAGAAGAAGCACTAGTAAGAGTGGGTTCTATTATTGTGAGTGTTAGTTATAGTTTATATGTGTGAATCTATACTCAATGCTATATGCTTGTCTTGCATAACAATTTTCATCATGTCATCTTTAGTAATATCCCTACCAAGTTTCTTACATAGATAATCGTGGGAAAGCTTTTGTATTTAAGGACTTGTGAACATTTCTTAGAAAATTCTTAAATGATATAAAATTCTTAAAGACTAATTTCTCCTTCTACTTTGCCACATCTATCCCTTAATCAATAAAGTTGGTTAGTCCAAAAAATCCATTGGTAAAGGCATTGATTGTGGCTATGGGTTTTGCTACTGTCGTGTAGCTGTAGTTGGCCACTTGCCATAAGCTGTGGTCTTCTCTGAGCTAGTAATTGAGCAGGTGCTTCTCTAATAGCTTAAAGAAGTACTTGTGGATTTTGATCTTGGTGTACTCTGGATTGACTTGGAAATTGACATTGGAGTTCGATTTTTGGTGTGAAATAAGATTCATACTGCATCTTACCCTTGGGAAAGCCATGACCATCAATTGGCTAGGTATGTCCATCTTTGATAGTAACAAAT
Source organism: Pinus taeda (assembly GCA_000404065.3). Lineage (NCBI taxonomy): Eukaryota > Viridiplantae > Streptophyta > Pinopsida > Pinales > Pinaceae > Pinus > Pinus taeda. Next base: position 30,134 of record APFE030765741.1, read on the forward strand.
AGTGCCCACTGTCGAATGAATAAGAAACTGAAGATTAGGATATCTAAACTTTTTTATTATACTACTTGTAGATCTATCTCAAAAAATTTTAGCCCTTGAACACTCACGGCATGTGCTTAATTGTCCCACACATAGCACGAGCAAAGTCACCCCACAAGATTTGAATATGGGTTGATGGGAGTAAATAGAGGATTTGAAAATGGATGGATGGAACTAAATAGATGTAAATGGATTTTTTAAGGTTTAAATTTAGTAGATTAACTAAAATTTTTTTAATGTAAATATCCTTGTAAAAAAATGTGTCATTTTCAGAACCATTCATTAATTTCACATAAAAGATATCATCTATATTGCAATTCTCAAAAAAATAGTTTCAATCAGTTTTCAAAGCTTGTGAGTATGGCAGGAAGCCAAATGAAGTTCATTTGAAATCTGACAATGTATTGCAGAAGAGAAATCTTTATTTCCAACCTTTGAGAATTTTATCCACATGGTTTCTTGGTGACTCCAACATTCTCTTAGATGTTTTTGGCAAATGAACAAATGTATGTTTTAGAATGGTCTTTTCAATGAAAATGACTTGTCGATAAGCCCTCAAATACATTTCAAGGCAACTACCATATTTGGCCCACATATACCTCCCTACATGAATATTTCTCACCAGCAAACAAATGCGGACTTGATTGATAAACTCCAAATGACACAAGTATGAATGAATAGTCCCAATTCTAGCATACAATAAGCTAATTCTGTGCACTTGTCAAATGTTTTTGTGTTACTCTATTGACTTAGAACACTTCCTATTTTTCTTTCATAGAAAACGCTTGATGACACTGAGGAAGTCTTGAAAGATTTTCAAGAGAAACACAATCAAGCTAACTGCACAATCAAGGAAAAGGAGTTCATTATATCAAATTTGTTACAATCAGGTAGGTTCTTAGCTGTCACAACATCTGGATGTTTTACATAGATTGGATTTGTATTTAGTCTCACAACAACAACAACAACTAAGGAGTATGGAAGAACAAGTGCAGCTTTTTGTTTCTACTAAAAAGCAGTTAACACAAGACTGTAAACAAGAATTTGACTTCTGGTTTTGGTTCCATTTCCTTATTAATATAAGCAGCCCTCATTTACAATGTCATTTTATAACATACTGCCGAAGGTTATAGAAGGACTAACAGAGAGAGTGGAGAAATTGAAGACAACATACAGTTTTGGCATCAAAGATTTGCATAATCTAGCCCATGCACTTGATGAAACGTCCCTGTCAAGTTTTGAGAAGCTCAACTTAATAGTATCTAAACAGTCTTTAGCTCTAGATGATGTAAGAGTATGCTTTGTTACAATTCACAAAGTAGTGAAGTGAAGAGTGGATTTATATATATTTTAATTTTTACTTGTGTGTAGGTTTTGGCCATTGCTATTTCAGAGGGTGATCCAATGCTCTAACCAACTCAGACTCTATAATCAATATTACCAGCTATGTGTATTCTAATAGAGTAATCCTTTGCCACAAAACATTGTTGCTTTGATTTCCTTCATCTAAGGTCTCTTTCAAGCTACCCTTCAATATCATTTTCATTTTACTGAAAACATGGAACATGCTTATTATTTGGGTTACTAAGGAGATCTATTTCATGTATTTTAATTGATACATAGTCACATCGTGGCACTTTAAGATCACATTTTTTACTACTCCGTTAGTAATAATTAGAAAATATTTCTTTTATGGGAATTTACACAAAAAATTCATAAACAGGGAAACCTTACTATGGCCATATATTATATAATATATATATTATAATAATATATATTTATTAATATATATATATATATATATATATATTAAATATATATAGTTGCTTCTTGATCTGAGTTCAAATTTTTTATAAATCGTAACATTTTGAGTGAATAGAATTAACCACTGCGATAGTAGAAGAGGTACACAAGAGGCTAGAGAGCATAATAGCTCAAACAAAGGAGTAGCAAATCCAATACAGTGCATAAGTCAACAGCCTTAAAAGTTTCCTTAGCTCAAATCTATCCACTTCAATAAAAAAAAATATGTGTCCCTTCTTGGCATACATTGTGAAAACTTTTACCAGTCTCTTAAAGATTATTCTTGTAGACCTCAAATAACACCAACCTTAGGTGATGCGACAAGTAAATGATCAGGACTAGGGGTAAAAATTGAAACAATTCCTGAAAAGATTGGATTCAAACCACACAACTAAATATCCAATATCATGCCTCAATCTACTTGTTTCTTGCATCCTACCGTGATTCCATTTGTCACTTCTAAGAGCATTCAAGCACCTTCAGGGCTTTTCCTATTTAGTCATCTCTTAGATCTCTTGTGAAATGCATGTTTCCATTTGTCTTTGCCCTTTCTGGAAGGATTTTCTATGCCTACAAAATTCAGGATCACAAATAAGGAGTAGTCTACAAGACAGTTAACACTTTATCACAAGCATAAAAGGACAGAACATTGTTCAATGAAAATCAACAAATCATGAAGAGGGAATGTTTAAAATAACATAACAATCTACTATGTTATCATATACTATTCCATGAAGGCAAAATCAGCTTGATGAAGTCATGAAAATCCAACGAGATCTTTGACTAGAGGCAAGGAATCAAAAATCCAACATCAAAAAAATGCAATGATAAGGTTCAAACCTTGTTGGCCTTTGACCATCTAACCATAACTTTATAAAGATGTAAAATATAAAGGTCTATAAATCTAATAAACATCGAATCATGAACATAGGTATGAGAACATAGTAACTACATGTTTAAGTATAAAAATCAAACATGTTGCTTGAACATAAATAAGTAAAGAGATTCTATTTGACAGCGAGCAAATTTTTCAGTTACCATGAACAGATTATGAAAAAGGTATTTTCATAACACCATAACAATGGGAAAACGTAAATATACTTATCATATGAAAGAGGGCCACCTAACGATGCCATGATAACCTAGCTTATCTATTCTTTGTGCATACCTCATTGATTCCCACTAGAGTTGAAGTCCTTCCTTAGATAATCAATCATGGTAGAAGATGATACTTCTCCACTTATTCTATAGTTACCTAGAAAAGTGTTAAACGTTATCGCAAATAAATTTTCTAGATCATCAAGGTATATGTGCACACACAATGAAAGAGTGTCAAATGTACCTAGCATGGCAGGTAAGGTTGGATGGCCTTGCATGTTCCTTTGGTCTTGGGTTATCGCCATGGTTGGGGATTGTTGGATTGTTGTAAAAATAAACATACCACATGTTAAAGAATAGTGATGATTAAATACTTCAATCTAAAACCATGACCCTATTCAACACATGAAACTAACCTAGAACCATAGGCACGACATTATTTGATCGATGACGTCTTCGCTTATTGAGGTATTGAAACTCAAATGGTTCATATTCTGATGGATCAACATTTAAATCAATTTCCAAACCATTGTTTCTTCTGCTACTTCTTCTTTTCTTTGTGGGGCTAAGGAAACTCTTCTTCCTCTTCAAATATGGATCAAGAGAACCCAATCCAGGTGTGATGTCAAAATCAGTAACGTGCAAATTATTGGTTTCATCTAACATTTTTTTAAGCATACCAGTCAACTGGATTGTCTTCACCATAGTAGTAGGAGGGTTATATAAAATAATATGTGTATAGATAAATAACTCCTCCCTTGCCAAATGAAGTGCCTCGACATCTGTATCAAGAACATTTGTGGCCCTAAGGGTAGCATCAACATCTACATCATGGTTTTTAGGCTCTATATTGATCTCAGGTGGGTCATCGCATATGTTATCCTCTGCATGCTGATGAAGCAATGGATTTGAATTATCCGAGTGGAAATACAACCAATTAACCTTTATGGCATGCTTTTGAATTTTTCCACGAATAGACCATGGACATTCAAACATTATAAAATCCTTATGATACCAGGTGACAATGTATTTTTTACCTCGATCTGTTTGACTTCTCACCCAATAAGCACGGGTTATGCTCTCATGAGGACAACAATCAGTATCCATAATTTTTCTTGCTCATTCCACTGATGATTCTAGTTGCTTTTCTCTCTTTTAGTTGTTTAGAAATCCTTCTTCTTTTAAGATTTCCTTGAACTGATAACAAGGTTCAACTTTTTTTTGTATCATATGCAATAACCAATCCATCCTCTGGGCACATTTTTTTTTTCTATCAGATAGAAATGTCGCTATTACGTAACAATGGTATGACTCAACAACATTATTGGTCTCCTGATTTGCATGAGGAAACTCCTGAAAACCTTTCACCCACATACCTAATTGCAAATAGAACGATGTCAGTCTCACTATATCACCTTTATAAAAGAAAAAAATGCATATAATATGAAAAAAATGTTTACTTACAAATCTTATCTCCAATGACCCAACTCTTGTTGAAATAGTCTAAGAACTTCTCTTCATCTACAAACTTGATAAAAAGATTGATTCATTGCATCGTCCACTTCATAATTGAGAGTGTCTTTCATAATAAAACCTAACTCACTAAACATCTCCTTGGCTTTTATGGAACTAGTGGCCAACCAATAGACATTTTTCAACCAAGCCCTCTGTACATGCCAAACGCATAAGATCACATCACAACCTATGATCCTCCTACTATATTCAATGCATTTTAGTGTGGTATTTTTAGAAAAAATGCAAGTTTGGTTATATCATAACAATGTTAAAGTTACCTCAAGGCACTGATTTCAACCAATGCATCATCAACCATGAAAGCATTGACTTTCCAATCAGGACAAGCTTGGAAACAATTGCACATGAGCTGCTCCAGCCATATTGCAATATTATCTAATGTGTTTTGTGATGCCATGACCCATGCAATAGTCACCCCATTTTGTTGTTCATCAAATGCCACGAGTGTATACAATTGATACTATCATTTTCAACATTACATAAATTCAAATACAAGTTATTAATCATTCTGAATGTATACAACTTAAATAAATATATTCAATAAATCATTGGCATTTAACTTACCCTATATTTATTTGTATTAAATGTTGAATCCATGGCTCTTAAGCTGTTGTGCGATAGCTTGACCATTGTCTCCAACATCTACTTTGTTTGAATCCCTATTATAAAAGGGATCTCCACACCTTTGGGCTTTTGGTAAAAGAAAAAATCTTCCCAATGCTTTTGATACCAAAGTTTTACACTCATTTCATCCTTTTTGTGAAGTTGATAATTTCCCTTCGCCAACCTATTATAGATGTTTACAATCTCTTTCCTACATAAGAAGAAATCTCTATCTCAAGCTACCACATTGATGTCAACATGTCTCTTAATGTGAATTCTATACACTACATCAATAGGCACTCCGAAAAAGAAACAACTCTCTACATATACAACAACGTTCCTTGAAAGCTTTGGCTTATGCAAGGCCTTGGTCTTACCTGAAGTGTCACATTGACCATGACAAGCCCAACCATCGCCATCTTCATGTTCATACATATTGAAAGTTAATATTACTCTATCAGGAATTTCATGCATAACTTTCACAATAAAGTGGCATTGGCAATCCCTCTTCTGCACAAATGAGGTCCTTCATTTAGCTGAAAGATTTCCTCTTCTGTCCTCTGGGCCAAATGAACAATGATAACTACACAAAAGATTTAAATTTTTAGTACATACAAATAAAGATAACTGTGGTTTCAAAAGATCTAAACAATACATATTTTAAATACTCACATATCATATTGCAATGCAACAATAGCTCTTTCTTTTGGTTCTTTTTTTCCTTTTCGTATGAATTTACATGGAGCAATAGGACTTTCTTCCTTTCCTTTGATCAAGTCAGCAACTCATCGTAATGGGATTACAACAACTTGATCAATACTATTGTTTTTTCTATTTATTTCCACCCAAACCAAGTCTTTACTAGAGAACGTCATTTTGCCTTTGAGGTCTTGCACCTCAAGATCCATGATATATTGCCATTTGCTTTGCTTGCCCATTTTGAACTGATCTGGTCAAACAATATGTAAGGACATCAAAACCGATATTTCAATCTTAGCAAGTTATCCAACATATATGTAAATATAAAACCTCTTTTATGTTTTTTTTTCAGGTCTAAAATATCAATCAGTCAATAATGACAAAAATAAATAGCACAAAGGATGCAAAAAAATTGGGATGCAAGCATTTCCTTTAAGATGTTGCTTCTTGCATCATTCACTTTGAACATGATGTTCCTAAAAGGAAATATTCCTTTGACAACATGAAGAGATGCAATCCAATGAATGTTGGCCATGTTTTTTTAGGGTGACCATTTGCTAAGCGGGACTAGACTTGAATGAAAGGGCTTTCTACAATGTATGTTTACATCACAACTCTACTAGTAGTTTTTCTTCAAAGATTAACGGTGCTGCCATAATATATGTGAAATTTATAGCAGACAATCATTAGACTCGCATGCCACTACCCATTGAAAAAGAGATATGTTAGAACAAATAAAAGGCAATGAAATGTTCTAAAGCATTTCATCAAACATTTGGCAAGAAAACTCAATTGCACCCTGTCTAACATATCCTTGTAATAGCATTCTGTTCATACATTTTTTTTAAAACTTGATGCACATCATTGACACTTCCACATTTAGCATACATGTTGATGAGATTGTTTTCTACAAATACATTTGGCTCTAACCCACTTTTTATCATATGGGTATGGATCATGTTGGGTCCCTATAATACTAGTGATTACCCCATTACTATTGTAATTGTACCCCTTATTAATATTGTTGTGCCCCTGTTATCCCCATATTGTTATTATTGTGCCCCATAGAATCCCTCTATTGTTAATTTTGTGGCTTTATATTATTATTGTTAGGTCGGTTGGGTTATATTGTGACTCCTTAGACTCCTATATATAGAAAGGAGGT
>APFE030765741.1:39228-77123 GCA_000404065.3 Pinus taeda
AAACCTTTATTGTGGAATGTGATGCTTCAGGAAATGGAATTGGTGTTGTTCTAATGCAAGATGAAAGACCCATTACTTTTGAAAGTCGTCCAATCAAGGGAAAGTTTTTACACAAAGCTATTCATGAGAAGGAAATGTTGGCAATACTCCATGCACTTAAGAAATGGTGAACCTACCTAATGGGAAGACACTTCAAGGTGAAAACGGATCATGATAGCCTTAAATACTTTTTAGAACAAAGATTATCCTCTGAAGAGCAACAAAAGTGGGTCACAAAGACGTTGGGCTATGACTTTGAAATCATCTACAAAAAAAGGAAGCCAAATGTGGTGGCAGATGCATTCTCAAGAAAGGATGAGGATGTGGAAGCATTGTTGTGCGCCATTTCTATTATCCAACTAGATTAAATAAACAAAGCAAGGGAGGAATGGAAGAATGATGAAGAAGTGTCGGCACTTATTTGAAAGTTACAACAAGATTCCAGTACGTCTAGTACATTTAGCTGGCAAAATGATTTGTTATGGGACAAAGATCGCTTATACATCTGTAAGAATTCCCAGCTAAAACAAAAGATTCTTATGGAATTGCACACTTCTCCCTTAGGAGGGTACTTAGGATTTTTAAAAACTTACCATAGGGTTAAGAAGGAATTTTTTTTGGATGGCCTTAAATCAGATATTCAAAATTTTGTGGCGGAATGTTTGGTTTGCCAACAAAATAAAGTTGAAACAATTAAGACGCCTGGTCTATGACAACCTTTATCCATTCCAAGCCAACGTTGGGAGGAGGTTTCAATGGATTTTAACACAGGTTTACCCAAGTCTGAGGGAAAGAGTGTCATCATGGTGGTAGTTTACAGACTTACCAAGTATGCACACTTTTGTGCAATATCACATCCATTTATAGCCAGTACAATTCTACTGCATTTATGGAAACAATTAAAAAGCTACATGGAAACCCAAAGATTATTGTAAGTGAAAGAGATCCCATTTTCACTGGAAATTTTTGGACAGAATTATTTTCTTGACTTGGTACTCAGTTAGCTCATAGCTCATCTTATCATCCTCAATCTGATGGGAAAACTGAGATAGTAAACAAATGTTTGGAAGGATATATTCGTTTCTTTGTATCTGATAAACATACACAATGGGTCAAATGGTTTCCTCTGGTTGAATGGTGGTATAAAATGACCCCATTTATGGCACTCTATGGGTATCAGCCACCATCCACCACATCATATTTAAGAGAAAATTCTAAGGTTCAAGCAGTGGAACATCACGTCGAACATCAACAACAAGTCCTCCAACTCTTAAAGGATAACCTCATGTTGGCATAGAATAGAATGAAACAACAGGAAGATCAACATCACAGCAAAAGAAGTTTTGATGTAGGTGATTGGGTATTCCTATGGCTACAACCATATAATCAAATGTCCCTCAAGCAAGCTAAGAATGATAATAAATTATCACCAAAGTATTATGGTCCATATAAGGTGTTGCAAAACATTGGTACTATGGAATACAAATTGAAGCTTCCTGTAGCTTCTCGATTGCACCCAGTTTTCCATGTTTCATGTTTAAAGAAGGTTATAGGAGACAAGATCCTAGTTCAAACAATATTGCCATAACTTGACAAGGAAGGAAAAATTATATTGAAACCGGAAGCAGTCACAGAAACAAGGACTCAATAGCTATGAAATCGATCAATTTTGGAGTATCTTATCAAGTGGAAGAACTTATCTGCTATAGATTCCACATGGGAGGATGAGAATTTTATACAGAAGTATCCAGAACTACTCAAATGTTGAGGACAACACATTTTTTGAAGGAGAGGGGCATGTTGGGTCCCTATAATACTAGTGATTACCCCATTACTCCACTTACTCTATGCCAAGGCTTTTGTGTCAACACATCCCTATAAGACACTGGCATATTCATTCGGTAATGGTTTTATGTTTCACTTCAGTTAATGGTTGCTTTCTGTTCTTACTTTCTCCAGTAAATGGAAAAATTGAGCAGATCAAAAACAACAATTTGAATATCAAAATAAAAGAAATATTGTTCCTATTGATATTATTTTTCCACCTTTGAAGTTTAACTAGTTGTTGTTTCTTTTCCAACAAATACAAAACTTTGAAGATGGCCTAATCCTCCTTTCTAAGATGACAATGGACTTACTAGTACATACTTGCATCTTGTTAGTAAAACTGGAGTTATGTAGCTGATTAACCAACTATTTTTTTCCTTTTAAAAATGATTTCCATTTTTGTAGAGGCACTTTTCTTTCATGTTCATCGCTAATGGAGACTGTCTAACTTTCACCTTCTTTTTGGGGTATTTTCAAAATACTATGTAATATAATTCATAGTCATGACCTTCCACACTAGAATATTGTTTTGCAATACCACAAATTTACAGAAAAGACATCTAATGGGTAGAAGAAGCAAAGGTTCATTGCTTAAACTTTTTTAGTAGTATGGTGATCAATATCTTGACCATGCAAATATTAATATAAAAAAAATTTGATGAATTGAAATATTTTCAAGAGAAAGTAAATTCATTTGAAGCAAAACTTGGGAAAATTGGAATCACGATTTACTAGCAAAATCTGTAAAATAAGCTTACATAGGAGAAGCAACCTGTAGATTGTGTTTTGTATGAACTTTCTCCAGAGTAGAGGAATTTAGTATATTGTTGGTTTTACCAAGAAATTGTAGGCTTCACAAGCTGAGGATCGGATTAAACTTTGGGGAGGTTCAGTAGATTCAATCAAAGACACTTTAAGGAAGGTAGATAAAGCAAACCCTTTATACTTTACTATGTGATATCTTGTGTTATACATAGATGTTAGACTACTCTATGCTGGAACGTTTTCATATTTTCCTTGAAACATAGACTATCCTTCATGTCAGGATTCACTTTGGTTCATGCAGGATTACAAATTTGGTTTAGTTGCTGGTTTCCATCTAATGTTTAAGATTCCAATCCTAGAGAGCCATTTCACTTGTCTTTTCAACGAAAGATATAGGTGAAAGTGACTGTCGATGAGGAACATGCTTTTTCACCATGTGTCCTAGTGTTTTCAATCTATGGTTTCTTTATTGTCTTAAAGGTCTTTGTTCCATTTGCAGATTCTCCATAAGAGGTTAGAGCTAGGACATCCATGCCCTATTTTTGATTGATAGGGGTTTTCATTCTCTAATTAAATTATCACCTTAAATATCCTTGTTCGGTTTCTAGATGTATTATGAGAACCCAAACAAAGAGTTCCATTCAATCCTTCTTTGCTGGTTGGAACTTGGATTTATGCTTCAAATTCAAACTTTGTGAGGGAGTTTTTATCTGATTTACTGGAGTCTCTGAGGATTGATAATATTGAATATGCACAGATCGAAATTTACTACCTAGTGACACACATAGATAGAGACTTGAGAGAGAACTATTTTAGGAAGATGTGTATCCTTTAGGATTACTAATTAGTAGTTAACAAGTTGGTTTAAATTGCACCTTCATTGAACACAGACCCACAAGACAATTTTCAGCTTTTCGGCCACATAGACCACACAGACATGGATGTGAAATCCTTATCCAAATATCTAAATTTGTCCTTGTTTCAATGCCCCCCCCAATACTTTTATGCTTGGAGGAGAGTTTTGAACTATTTCATGACAAATTGAATTGTATGTGCAAGGAAAATATGCGCAAAAATAGGCGATGCTAATATGGAAGTTATTTATGCTTTTGCTGGTCAGGGTTAGTGGAATATTCATGTGCTTTCTTGGTGTTGATTAGAGGATCACTGTTGGGAAATCAAGACAAGGTTCCCCTTTGGAGAACAAGACAATTCACACACAATTCCAGCAACCAAATACTCACAATTTTCCTGTTCATTACCCTCAACCAGTTTCTTATAATAGGTACTGGAATGGCAATGAGACAACTTCCCTAAATTGCTTAAATTATCCTTGGTACATTAGTGAGGTTTGATTGTTGGTTTGCTATTGTTTGTATTTCTGGTTGCCAAAGTAGAATGTTCTTGCACTCCTGTACACAATTTTCTAATATTGTCTATGCAAAGATTGAGAAGTGGATGATTTGAAACCCTCCTTAACAACCATCCAAACATCAATTCACATGGAGTGCTATTTACAAATGAGACCAGGAGGGAAAACTTTGCTTCCATCAGACAAATTCTTGATAAAGTATATAATCTTGAATGGAAGAGTAGTGCTTCTAAGAATGACTACACTACAACCATTGGATTCAAGTGGATGATTAATCAGGTAAACTGATTTATTGCTATAACCAGTTTTTGATAATTTCAAGTTACCTTTTTTAGCGTGCTGTCAACTGCTAGCTCAATGGGCATATGATTGAACGTTCATGGTGCCTTTTTATTTCTGAACTGCACCTTGCATCCTTATACTAACCTATTTTTATGATCTTCCTCTGCTTTCTAATGTTGTATTTGAGTAGAATCTAGAAAAAGAGAGATATACTTGAGTAGGGAATTTTTTATCTTCTGTGGCATATGTGTGAAAAATAAATAAGAACAAGGATTCGTTTAGTGCTCTCCATTTTGAGTTGGATTGTTGTATCCATTTCTACAACCTTTTTATAGGATAAATTTGCTGAATCTTTTAGATTTCTATTTGAAATTGATGAATGATTTATGTTTTATAAATCTATTAAGAAAATGTTGCTTACACAAGGATCTCATTTATAGGAGTTGAAAGAAGGGTCCTTTGCCAGTCTGTAGGATGTACAGTAAGCTAAATATCAAACTATATATCTTTAGAAGGTATTTTTTTTTACAGTATGCAAGGAGAAGACATGTTTAGAAGGGAGTTTTATTAATAGTATGTGAGGAGGACAGAATGGTCCAGCAGAAGCAAAGGAGTCATTCTATGCTAACAACTGGGTCAGTAGAAAATCATGCTATGCTAACAATTGGGCAATTAGAAGTCGTGTATTATCTTAGGGTTCTTCTCTTAGGTATGCTACACGAATATAATCTATAGCTAGAACTTCTACCTTCCATTAGAATTTTTTTCCATCTATTTGAAGATGAATAATTTCCATAAGATGCTTGATTCATGTTTGATGGCATAAGAACCTTTTCCCATGACCCACTGTTTAATTTTAAATCCCAGTGTGTTACTATTTTAAATTCATTCTTTTGCTGGTATAAATATGTGTCTCACCAACCTGTCAACCATACCTCCCTAAAAATACCTCCTTCAAATCATTAGAGCGAAAAAGGAATGCTGCATTAAATAACTTTTCACAAGGCTGTCACTTGATAACAAGAAAATTGATGCAGATGGTCATTCCATTTAGAGCCATAACTAAGCAGAACAAAGGATCAATTTTCAATACATGTTGAAGATATTACACATGTAGCATGTATAATGGGTGAGATTTGGCATGATTTGGCATGTAAAATAGTCGTTTGGGTACTGATTTTAGAAAATAAATTATTATTTTAAAATGAATTTGCATGTGATCTACCATGAACGATCTACAATGAACCTGCGTGTTTGTCAGAGCCTGGGAGTAAACTTTGCGCGCTTGTTCTGGTGATCTGCAGGCACGGAGTGAGTCTTCCAAAATGTTCTGGTTACGTGGTGAGCTACAGGGGATGCCGCGTCAAATTGGTCAAGGATACGTGGTGAGCTAGAGGGGATGACAGGTCGAATTGGTCAGGGAGAAACCCATGGGTTATTTCTGAATTCAAACTCCATGGTGAATTAACTCCCCGATGGCAAGATGCAATGGAAATCGAAATGTTTGTCAAATTCCTGTCAGTGGTTGAAATTAATGCCAAGGGTCGTGGAGCCGGGCAGAGCTCGTAGAGGGTGGCAGAGGGCGGAAGAATTTTTGGCGGCCGGAGACGGAGGTTTTCCTAGGCAGTGATGGAAACCGGGCAATTCCTCCGCCTCCCAACTCCAACCCTAGTGTTGGTGGCATGAGTCCTGCAATTAAGTGTTCCTACTAGACAAGCCCTTCACTTCCTAAAAGAGTGATGATTCATAGGAATCACCCAATTCACACCAAAGAAAATAAGCAACTGGGGAAAGTGATACTCTTTCCAAATGAAATTCAGGAGCTACTGAAAATTGGGGGTAAGTATTTATTTTATATATGAACTCATGATTTCGTGGGTTAATATTTCATATAATATTAGAAATTAGAGCACTGTAGAAGAACTTAAAATTATCCATTCAAAAAATTGTTGTTCTTGCAGGTGAAAATTTTGGTTATTTGACTCTGAAAGTTGAGTGAAGATTCTACAACAACAGATTTATTAATATCATAGTTGAAGAGTTTTAAAGTTCTGTGTTCGTGCTTGTGGCTGCATTGATCAAAGACTGGTGTTATATGTGAGTTGGAGTGTTAGTATATGTTGGGTTATATGGCCATGGTATGTGATACTATGTTCTTTAATGTGAATTCGTTTGAATGAAGTCTCCTGTACTCTGCATTGAACTATTTGCATTGAGCTTGGCTTAGTTTTGATCCACTGATTAAATTCGACTATACCCAAGATTGTTTGTTGAAGTTGGAAGGTGTGATGGAATGTTGAGCTATCCTAGCCTCTCTTGAAACTTGTGCATTGATGTGTTGTTCAAAATCTATGCATTGGTCCTTTCATTAAGTGTCGATTTCTCTTCTTAGAACCAATGCCCTATGCATTTGGTTGAACGGCGATATTTTATCTATGGGTAATTTCTATTATGATATATTGTTAAACGCTATGTGATATATGTGGTATAAATGCTGGTCATTTATGTTGGGATTCGAGGGTGAAGTAATGACCTTGTATACTTTCCAAAGCTGCTTTGAATGTTCTCTCTGCTTTGGGCTCTTTATTAGCATTGGTTGGAACCTGGAAGTCAGCTCGTTGGAATTGTGCATGTGAGAATGACTTTTGTATATGCTGGTGAATGGTGGAAGTGTTGATTCTAGTGCATTTCTTAGTATGTACGCTAGTCGAAACTCTAGTGTGTTGGTAACTCAAGCTGCTTATTGTGAATTAAAAATCTGTGTTCAAGACTGTTGAGTATAGCCATGCTCTATTTTAGTATGTGCGTTGGTGGAATGAAGATCCTGAATTTTATTTGTGATATGTGCATCCATGTGTGGTGCTCTCCATAAGGTGCATTTTTTGAATTGGTGTATACATTGGATGCATTGGGCACATATATGTGCATTTTAAGACAATCATTCCATTTATCAAAGCCAATCATTGCTGCACTTTATTAAGGAGGTTGTTTTTTTCATTACTTATATAATAAGTCATTGACTGATGTTGGTTCAAATATGCCTCTACCTCTGGGCCAAGCCTTCAATATATCTCCATAGATGAGAAGGTTCTAGACATTCCAACCAAAGCCTTGACTAAATAGAAGCTTGTATTTTATAGAGAGATGACATTTTAAAGTGAAGTGCCTTTTATTAAAACAAGTTTAGTTTTTAATGAAATGTAAATTTTTTACATTAGTGAATTGGGTGGATCTTGATTGTTGATCGGGTCTTAATCTCAAATGTGTTTGAAATTTCTTGCTTGCTAAATGGCTAATTGATTTTTCAATTTTCAAAACCATGGAGTAGATGATTACTGTCATTCTTTCATGGAATATGCTTGAAACCTACAATAAATAGAAATTTAACTCTCCATAAAGAATTATCTCATCATCTTCCTTGGTGACAAAGGTATATTTTCACATGGTTCATACTTGATGTCTGTTCAACAACACCCTTTCAGGCAGCTAGTCTAATATTTAGAGGGAAACTGGGGTAAGGGTTCAGTGCTCTTAATATGCCGCTCCTCTAGCGTTTAGGGTAGGTCAGTGCTCTGTCGTCATGAAAAGAGAAGAATATTTGACTCAACTATTTATGGATACAATGTTCTAATCTTGTTTATGTAAGTTAACACCAACAATATCATTTTTTCTTGAATTTAGTGGAAGGTAGGCTTTAATTGCAAATAATATTCACAGGCATAATGAACTTGAAACCATATTTGCTCAACTATGCAGGTAACACTTTTTACAGTGCACTGTGCTCGATGCCTTTCATATCTGATCACTGCTAGATATCATGATCCAACTAGGACATGGATTGGTGCTGTATTTCCACATTTTATGAAACAAAGCCTTTGGATTTGCTATATTATTGCAATCTATTTTTCCATTACAACTCTGACGACTATTGGATGTGGAGACCAGCATGTTGAAAATACAAGATAAATGATATTTCATATCATCTACATGTTATTTAATCTAGGTTTGACTACATACTTGATAGGAAACATGATAAATTTAATTGTACATGGCACAAGTCAGACCATGAAATTTGTAAGGAATATATTTTTAATAAATTTGTGTATTGGAAAGTTATACTTACATATTCTCTCTTTTCAACGCAAAAATGCGACATCATATGAGGATTTGACTTTCATTTTGATTGAAGATGGACACAATTTAGGAAGTTTCAAGATTTTCTTTTAGGAATCAGTTTCCACTGCAATTTCAAGATCAAATGTTGGCACATATACATTTGAAATTCAGGACAAGAGGGATTGCAAAAAGAAGAAACATTAAATGATCTTTCGAAGGCCATCCACACAAGCATTGCAAACGTCTTGGTTTTTCCTATTTTTAAGAAATCTTATGTTTTCCAAGAAGTGTCTCATGATTTTCTTTTCCACCTTGTAAGTACTGCCTAGTTATGCTAAGGATACCCTATTTTGTTTCCTTGCTAGTGGGCTTCAGTACAACAACTTTTAGGAAAAAATAACCTAATAGTCATCGTGTGCTTGGAAGGTTTAAGAGATGAAGGCAAAGTACTTTCCCCCAAATAAAGATGTCATTTTAATGAATGAATCACCCAAAAACAATTATGTGTCAATGTCTCGTGTTGTGGTAGGTATCTTTCTGAACATTACAGAGTCTAAAATTTCAAAACTTTTAGGTGGTTCACTTTATTTCTTTTGCCAAATGTGTGTCTTCAAATAGAGAATTGAAACAAAGTGTTGTAAATGTTGATGTGGAGCTAAAATAACATTTAAATTTTGTTTCATTTTGCAAGATAGACTAGTAGACAAAGACAAGGGTAAAAGAGAGTAGGCAAGCTAATTTTTATTAAATGAAAGTGATTATTCATGCTCTTAGTATCTTCTTGGTAGGAGAGTCATTACATAATAAGAATGACTATTAGAATGTTTGCATCTCATCTACAAATAAATTTGGAACAACCGTTTGTTTAACTTTATGTTTTAGTCCCATTGGAAAATTTGAAGTACAAAAATGACATATCTCATTCCAAATTACTTGT
Organism: Pinus taeda; assembly: GCA_000404065.3. Taxonomy (NCBI): domain Eukaryota; kingdom Viridiplantae; phylum Streptophyta; class Pinopsida; order Pinales; family Pinaceae; genus Pinus; species Pinus taeda. The sequence continues at coordinate 48,567 of APFE030765741.1, forward strand.
TTGTTTTACCCCAGGGATTAGTAGCACATATATTGTTTTGAGATCACAAAACTAAGTCATCTAGTTTCTTTATTGTAAACTCATCTCCTACTGCATTCAATATTCTTGGGGAGTCCCAGTTTAGAGATGTTTTTAGGGACATTGGAGTGCTTTGCTATAGACCATAACCATAAACAATCTGTACAAAGAGGCTTTCTCAACTTTTGCGACTCAACAACAATTCATTCATGAATATTGTACAATTTAATAATGTAGATGGAACGCGCATCATGAACAACCTTCTTAAGGTTTGCAAGCAATAATTATGATAAATATGTTGAGTGAAATTACCATAATATGTTTTTCTAGGAATAGGATCAGTTAAATGTTATAATGTAATGTCTTGGTTAGTATAGAAGGAAAACTTAACTTTGTGTTTATATGACTCTAACAATTGAAGTGATTGAAGGACCCAATTTTTGGATAACTTTCAAAAGAGATAGATTAGTTGCTAGCAATAGGAAGAATGGATGTACATGTTAGTCTCTGTTTTGTTGCTTCAATAGGGGATGCCCTTATAATGGAGAAATTATTGAAAAGAGGGATGGATCCTAATGAATCAGCAATGGCCACACACCCTGTCATGTTCCTTCTCAAATGAATTAGTCATAGGCTGTAGAAACATAATTTTGGCATCAATTTTTGCTTAGGATGAGGACCCCACACGCAGAACTTAGGAACTATAGAGAATTTGATTTATTTATAGTAGCTAGTGGAATGTGGGGGCCACCACATGAATAATTTGAACTTAGCCAAGGAATGCATTGGAGAGAATTAGAACTAGTGGAAGGAGGGGCCGACTAGAGGCTAAGGGGGTCCAAAGTGATAAAAGAGGATGGAGCTCTCATTTTTCGGTGTTCTGATTATTTGACAAACAAACTTACTATTGTACGCTATGATTCTTAGTGAGTCTACCAGTTGTTTAGCCATGAGTCTTCTGTAGGGAAGATTCAACCTCTACTTCGAGGGATTATTTGTGCCCTCCCTAGAGAGGTTGTTCCAGATAGGTTTCATGAGTTTAAATATCGATTCACAGTTCATCCACCCACGTAGAGGAAGGGACTGTGCACTTTCTAGGTATCCATAGATACCCATAGGAGGATTTAGCCAACTAGGAGGAACCTAACTTGCTCGAAGTTTCGGGAGAAAGGAAGGTAGAGGGATGAGGGTATTTGTTGAAAATAGCAACAAGAAATGATAAAAATAGAATCCATAAATTCCAATTTTAATTTGTCCTTGAATTAAAATTGTGGATTAAAATTCAAATTTAGTCTCACTAGCTACTTGAAAATAATTAATTAATTCATTATGGATTAATTAATTGGATAAATTCAAGTTAGAAGTCTTTCTGCAGCCATGCAATAGTTATCCCTTAAATTAAGGAGATAAGATTGAGTTATATTTGAGTTGTAATTAGTTAGCTCAATTTACTGGGTTAAGTCCAATTAAATTAGTTCCAAATTGTTTGAGGAATTAATTGTGAGTTATCAGTCAGTTGATGTATGCATGCATTCCACCAGTGTACTCCAGATAAGTGAAGATTCCCTCATCAGAAACTCACGCATGTCTATTCTGAGAAAGACCCAGTTGAGCTAAATGTCAAGGATAGGTTACTATCAGTTGCATGTGTTTTCCTATAAAGGAAACTCATCCATGCAGTCAAGAGAAAGTTCCCTGAGGATTGCGTAGTTCTGATAGTGTGTTAGAGCAGTGTGTGAGAGTAGTGTTACACTGAGTGAAGGAAATCATCTGAGAGGTAACTGCTTAAGGAAATAGGAGCTTGGAGGGAAGAGAAGAAGGCTTGTGAGAAGCGAGGTTTTCCTATGAGAATCTAGGAGGATTGTACTGAACACTGGCTAGTTATGAGAGCTAAGGCTTTATATAATTCTGATGTATTTCCACCCTGTATGATAATACAAATAGTGGGGTTTTTAGCTGAGGCTTTCCCCTAAGCATTTTCTGTGTTTCATGTGCATTGATTCTTCTTCTTATGTTTATATGTGTTCAGCTCTGATTCAACTCAATCTTTAAGATTTCGCAAGTTTGATAGAAGAAGTAGATTAAAGTATTTTGCCTTGGTATATTGCATTATCAAGTTAACCTGCATCAAATTCTCTACAAGATGTGTAGAGAGCATAATTTATACCAGGTATTAGAGCGTGATTTTGTAGAAAAAGTTCTACATGGTATCAAAGAAAAGGTTATCAGAGCTATGAATAGTTTACTGAGAATAATTCTAAGTTTGAAGTTTGGGGTTGCAAGTGCAAACCGAAATCACAAGATGGGACATTATGGAACTAATTTCCCATTGAAGAAGTCCAAGAAGGGATCCTCAAAAGGATTGAAAGGTGAGGTAGTAGTCTCATAGTTCGAAATCGACATTATCATCATTGCATGCATGGTGTCATCGATGATGGGTTGTGTCCGGTATCTTGATAGTGGAGCCTCATTCCACATGACTAATGATAAATCTTTCTTTAGTGCCTTGGAGGAGAAATACGTTAAGATGCACATCGAAATGGGTGAGGACGGAATGTATAGTGTTTGAGGAGTGGGCATGGTTGCTTTTAAGAGGGAGCATGGATATCCTATCACCTTCACAGATGTGAAGTATGTGCCTGGACTGAAGAAGAAGTTGGTATCTATCACGATGTTGGAGGACAAAGGCTATGATGTTAAGTTCAGTGAAGGAAAGGTGTTCCTTAGAAACATCACCACGAGATAGGTGAAACAGATCTATTCACGAGCTAAGAACCTGTACGCTCTTCAGGTTCAAGATGCATCCAAAGCCTTGAGGAGAAAGAAAAATGTTAGACACTTGGTGGTTGAGAGGGAGCATAAATTACCTCTCAACATGCAGCCCTAGAAGAAGTCTCAGACAATTGTGTAGGAGCCACAATTAGAGGTAGAATAGGGATCACATGTACCCATACGTCTGTTAAAAAATTATATATTACAGAGCAATGGAACACATAGAATATTGCATAAATATAAACACAGAAAATGCATACAACTAGAGAGACACAAATATACATGGTTCACCCAGTTTGGGCTACATCCACCCTGAACAGCCAGTCCTTCCTTTCTATTATCCAACAAAATGAAGAGACACAACCTACAACAAATTCGCTATAATATCCTCTTTTTTCTCTCACAGTCTCACCTCTTTGTTTCTCACTTGGAGAATACACATCTATTACATAGTCTCAATACAATGCTCTCATACAAAGAGAGGGGTTGCCTTCGAGGGAAAAACCTCCAAACTAAACATAATTTCTATCGTCAGATCATCCACCTAATGAATGGCCCAGATTGACTAGAAATTACTATACTTTTACAAGGAAATTTTACATCTATTTTTAGCTTCGGGAGTGCTTCCCCCGAAACCCCCTCCGGGGGACCACTGGCCCTCGAACCCCCTAGCTGGAGGGGATTTCCCCGCCCCCCCCCCGAACCCCGTGGGCACGAAATGTCCCCCTGCACCCCCCCACCCCCCGCCGTGGAGGGGTGTACAAACTTCCTGGGGTATACATCCCGATGAAACAAAGACCTCTAAATAATCATGCTCGACACCCAACAACGTCCAGGTGTGAGGTGGGGCGATGTGAAGTGATACTCCCAACAAGGCTGAAATTGGGCAGGGTCCATTGAGAGGTTTTATCTCATGGATTGTATCTTTCCACAGGAGCCCAAAGTACATAATAGAGGGAGGAATCAATGGAATTGATGTAGTCAGAGATCAAAGTGACAGAGGCTATAACAGTTAGATATTGAAGAGTGTAAAGAAGGATTGAGAATAGTGCAGAAAGGCTGAGTCAACATAATCACAAAGTTTTTAGTTGACAGAGGCAATAGCAGTCAGAGACTTTGATGACAAATGCATTATACTAATTTAGGTTGGAAGTTTTTTTTTCCTGAAGTTGTTGGAGCAACAACACTAGAGAGAAGTGTTGGATGCAGAACATTGCAAAAGGTTCAGGATTGGGATCAAGTTGAATTCCTTTCTTGTTGAGGGGGAATGTTGAAAACAACAACAAGAAATGATAAAAATAGAATCCAGAAATTCCAATTTTAATTTGTCCTTGAATTAAAATTGTGAATTAAAATTCGAATTTAGTCTCACCATCTACTTGGAAATAATTAATTAATTCACTATGGATTAATTAGTTGGAGAAACTCAAGCTAGAAATTTTTTAAATTAGTTCCAAACTATTTGTGGAACTAATTGTGAGTTATCAGTTAGTTGATACATACATGCACTCAACCAGTGTACTTCAAATAACTAAAGATTTCCTCATCAGAAACTCATACATCTCTATTCTAAGAAATACCCAGTTGAGCAAAAGGTCAAGCATAGGTTACTATTAGTTGCATGTGTTTTCCAATAAAGGATACTCATCCATGCAGTCAAGGGAAGGTTCCTTGAGGATTGCGTAGTTTTGATAGTGTGTTAAAGCAGTGTGTGAGAGCAATGTTACACTGGGTGAAGGAGATCATCCTAGAGGTAACTACACAAGGAAATAGGAGCTTGGAGAGAATAGAAGAAGGCTTGTGAGAAGCGAGGTTTTCCTATGTGCATCCAAGAAGATTGTACTAAGAGTTGGCTAGCTGTGAGAGCTAAGGATTTTTATAATTCTGATGCATTTCCACCTTGTATGATAATACAGAGAGTGGGGTTTTTAGCTGAGGCTTTCCCCTGAGTAATTCTATGTGTTTCATGTTGTTATAGACATATTTGGGCACTACAACTCCAATCACATATATCGATAAACCAAGGGCTCTCAAACCCCTAAAAGTGTTGTTTCAAATCCTAAAGGATGAAGGTCAACTGATTACATCACTTCCCAGAAGTTCTCCCTGAAAAACTACTTAGAATGGGTCAAAACTAGACCATACAGACTGCTCCATGCTGAGGGTGTGATGCATCTCACCTGTTACACACAAAGGATGCGATGCATACTGAAAATCCCTTCTATAGGGTGCGATGAGCGAGAGCAGACAAATGGAAGAGGCAGTTTGCTAGGTGGAAACTAAGAGAATCTTCTAGAAACTACTTATATGACACTTGCCTCTCTAAATTTTCCCAGGGATGAGTAAGAGATCATGAAATCTCCAAGTGGAACCAAGAACTATGAGCGAAATGACAGTAATTAGAAACCCAGAAGCTGACTCACCTCTCTGCAAATATCTATAAATGGATCCCCCATCCTAGAGATCCAGAGGCTAGAATTTTGTATTTTGCAAGGAAGTGTTGTTGGTTTCTCTGTGAGACATTGTATTTTTGGGTGATATAGCTTTTCATGAGGTGAAGAGGGCTTTCATGCTAGGAGGATGGCGTTCGATCAGAAAACTGGGTTGTAATCCTCTCTTCTACTTCTACCAATAAAGCTATTTGAGTTTTCCTCCATATGCTTGCTTATTTCTGAATCTTGTGTTTGTGTATGCATTTGTATGGTTAATGTACATCTGATTCTACATTGTTTATGGTATCATAGATCTCTATGCTTTGATGGTATTTTTCTAATTTGACTTTACAGGTGTTCTTTGAAGCAGGACAAGTGAGAAGGGAGTGGCGAAGCTCTATCAAAGGAGAGAGGAAACAAGCAAGGCTCCAAGTGAAAGACTAAGGTTGGTGCTCTCTACTTCTCTCTCTTCTATCTCCCATAAAGGAAAACACAAGTTACTTTGAATTGCTTATTTCTAAGATAGCTACCCATCTTAGTGGGACTAACAGATCTGAATAGACACTACTTTTCCTAGAAACAACATGGTGACTCCACTGGGGATTGAATAGTTTGTTTGCTTGTTACTGTTGTTCACTTTATAAACTACAGACAGAGCTCGAAGTTAAGCAAGCTAGCCTTTGAACTACTTTTTCTATGCAACTGCAAAATATATCAACGTTGCTTTAGTTAATCTCTGGGTTGGTTTATGAACTGAACATTTGACTTGCAAACATCCTAAGTGCCCTGATGGTAGCTCAATAACCTCATTAGATCATACCTCTATACTTTGTATTTACTGTCTATCATAAGCTCAGCCTAAATCCCTGAACGTAGCTGCAGACTGTGGGTGAAAACCTAGCTCATTCTCGTCCCTAGACCATCGCACTATCTCTCATTGGTAGTCTAGATGCATCACACCTCCCGTGTGTTGTAGGTGAGATGCATCCCTGTTTCCCTTAAGGACAGGTGCGATGATTGAATGAGACTGTTTCTCTCTCCAGATTTTGGTTTTTCTTCATTGTTTTCAGCTTCATTTAGTAGTTTTGCAACCTATGATCAGTATATCACTGTTAAAGCCTTATTCCTTTACATTATTCAGCCTCCATTGATAAGGAATTGTGAATGTTTTTAATGTAGTTTTCGTCATTTTCAGTCCTCCTTTGCAAAAAGTAGCTTAATCGAGTTGTTGTCTTTTGATTCGAAAGTGTCGCAACTGTCATTTTTAGTCAAGAAAAGAATGTATCAAAGTCTTCCTCTTTTAGATATTCAATTGTACTTTTTCCATTGTATTTGATTTGAATTTTCAATTCTTTGAAGTGTCGAAAGCATTTTTCCATTCGAAATTGAAAGTGTCATCTTAGTCTTCCTTTCGTTTTGAAAAGAAATTGCTAAAGTGTCACTTTGAAGAAAGTAGTTCAGATTTGTACTTAGTTTCCTTTTTGGCATTCACACATTAAGGAAGCAAAAAAAAATACATGCAGGTGCATTTGCATTTAGACTGCATGCAGAAATTGATTTAGGAAAAGTTCATTTAGTGTGTGCTCTCTACTCTCTATTGAAAGAATCTTACTCTTCTTTCCTTAGTAGCTAGGATTTTCATTGCTAAAAGAAAATAAATGATTGTTTATCATTTTAGATTGCATATTTAGGAATTGTACATCTACATCACGTGGTGAACCTTGAAAGGCAAAATGAACATAAAACCGCTTTGGAACCTAATGCACAACATCTAGAATTCTAGGCTAGAAATGTATTCCGGTGTCGTAAAGCCTGGTAACTATCATTTTCATTGTAGGGTGGGTGATTCCTCCTCTTTGATATGACAAGTGCCAGTATGGACTTGTGCTCCCACGTACCATCAAGTATATATTAGGAGACCACAATAGGCTGATACCCTTTATCCTTAGGAAGCCGTGTCTGCCACCCTATTGATCACAATGCACTGAACACAACATTTGGGAAGACTGCCATACATAAAGTCCTTGGTAATTTCTCTTTAATTTACCACCGAGGTGTATATTGCAGTTTTGTGATTGGTTTGGTAATCCCTCTGTCTAGATTTCGAGAGTATTCACTTTCATTCCTTTTCAACTCCTTAAAAGAAAAGGTCCATTTGAGAACTTGTCACTTCAGGCTCATTAAAAATCAAAGGCAACTAGAGTCACCTTTAGCTTTTCTCGACTCCTAAAAATTAAAAAAGCAAGTTGTGTCAAAGTGTCATAAAATTTATTTAATTCGGAATAACATTTTCCCCTTTTAATTTTATTTGATCAAGTAATCCGCAATCGTGGAAGAAAGTCAATCAAAACCCCATTGTTTGCAGAGACTAATGAGTCAACCGTTCTTGACTCTGGAAATGAAACCATTCCGGGCCAAATGGTCTCATTTATCTGGGTCGAAATCTCCTAGTTTATTTGAAACTTGTGTTTCAACATCATCGAAGACTCTAGTTACTCCAATTATTTCTAGTACCCCTGCCTCTATAGAAGAAGTTCCATAGTTACAAGAGGACATTAGAACTGATCCTAGTGTAATGGCAAACATTTCTATTCCTGAACCAGCTCCATCTAGGGCTGATTCGGAAGGTGTCACCCCTCTAGCCTCTGTCACTGTAGAGTGTATACCTTCTTCGACACTAGAAATATTTTACGAACCTGACGATCTACCTCTTCCACTTGGACTGATTTCTATAGAAGAGATTGTGGAGGTTCTTCCATCGAGTACCCCATTGCATTTTGGAACTAGGATCCACCTATATCCTTCTACCATAGAAGTTAGTTCTTTTGATCATCCTTTATCGAGAGTTCCCGTCGAATCGCTAGGAAATCTTTTGGATAGGCTCAATATGTCTGAACAACCATCGACATCTAGGACTGTGTCATCTAATATAGCAGCAGTAGAACCTCTTGCTACTACTCTGACAATGTTTGTTGGTATACCATCTATCCCAACTAGTTCTCAACCGCTAGATGGAGTCCACCCAGGGACTGTTTCGATAGCATGGTCTATTCCTATTTGTTCATCCAGAATCTTGTCTGGAATTTCTTATGTTGAGGCTCAGCAAATTGATCCTTCACATTAGTATCAATTTTGGCAGTCCAGCCTCCAAAGACCAATTTTCCCTTTGAACACTGGATTTCTGCCCTATGGAGGGCAGTATGCCTTTCCATTGTTCCTTCCGGGAGAGCAGCCATATGAGAGTTCATAACAAAATTCGGGTCAAGCTGGAATTGCATCCAGTGGTTAGGTACCAATACTACCTCAACAACGAAGAGTTGTATATTCAATGCAACCAAATCGATGTATGTCGAACATTCCCACTACACTGGCTATTGTGACGATGTCGCAGGTACAAGCGCTGCCTGTTGTATGTCAACCTCAAATCTCTCATGTTGTAATACAACAGCCTCTGTCTCCATGACTCAATCACAACTGCAGATTAGTGGCTCCTTAACTAAAACGACTCAAGCTCAAATGGGTACTATCACCCCTCATCGTGGTTAAATATCCAGTGTTGGACAGCAGCAAATGGTCCAACAACCATGGTTGGTACAATATCAACAACCACAATTCTAGCAAGCTTACTGAGGACCTGAGCAACAAATCTTTGTGGGTAATGGGTAGTCGTATATTCAAAACAGTTACCAACAATCATATTATAATGGTTATGCCCATCAACCTTATCAAAGGTATCAAAATCAAATACATTATGCTGGTATGTAAAGACCCACTACTTAGGCAATCCCATCTTATCCTGGGTATGCTTCGACAAACCTGAATCAATAGTTTCCTTTCATAGCAACTTTAGAATTACCAGATCTGAATCAGCTAACAAATGATCCAATTGCTTACACCCGTTGGTGGCCATCGATTCCTCATAAAATTCCATCAGATATTCCTAAATTCAATGGAAATCCAGGTGAAGATCCATCGAATCACATAATGACCTTTCATTTTTGGTGCTTATCCAACACCCTCAATGATGATTCAATTAGGCTTCACCTTTTTCAGCGAATGTTCAATGGTCTAGTGGTGAAATGGTACATCAAATTGCCTAGAGCTTCATTCGATAACTTCAACACCCTTGCCACTACCTTTTTAACCCACTTTCAATTACACATAAGGTACGAAACAGGAACAAAACTCCTTACCAATTTTAAACAGACAACAACCACTCACATATCTGATCATATTCATAAGTGGTGATGTCATCATCGAATGGTAAAGAACTATGTTCCTGATTAGCTTCTAGCAGAGTGGTTTATTAAGTCATTATTACCTTCTATTACAGAAGATCTGGCGAAAGGAGGAGTTGTCACTGAGGAGCAAGTCATTGCTCGTGCACAATATTTAGACTTGATTTATACTCAGCCTGGCATGCTCTATGACAAAATCCTTGACGCTCCTAGACCAGAATTTTCCATTCCTCCCCCTCCTAAATCAAACAGGGACTTTCATGCCGACGATGGCGTGATTGGCACCTCAAGTACGCAAACCGCAAAGGCTCAAACTGGTAAAGCCCTTGCAGTTTCTAGTAAAAAATAAAATGACAAACTTCCTGCCTCTAAGGTTAATGCCGTGTCATCTGACAAAGGCAAAGAACCAAAGCAACCAGTGGGCAAGAAGAAAGGGAAAAACGAAAAAAAAAAACAGGAAGATTCACCTCCCAAAAAATCTTCTAAAAACCCTGCTGGGAAAAAGAAACCTAATCAACCATGTTTCATATGCAATGAGGACCATTATGTTAGAGATTGTCTGCATCGAGTTGAGGTCAAGAAATTTTAAAAACTTTAAGCACCTCAGCAGTAATGACAGATCTATTTCTAAACCAAGAAACTAATCTAGTTGCTATCGATAATGTTTCCCCATCCCAAGTGCTTATGTTATCTGTATCGAAGCAGCAAAATGATGCCTTGATATCGACGAGGAATAAAGATTACAGGAACCCACAGATGTCGAACAATAAGGCTGCAGATCAACCTAGTAGTTTGACAACAACTTTATCAAAAGTTGTGCCACCCATCATTCCTGAAATAACAATAAAGCCGCCAAAGGGAGTAGTACACAAATCGACATTTAATCCTCGTGCTCGAGCAGCAAAGAATTATAATATAGTAGAGGATCTGGCTCAATCACCATTTGCTATGCCGACACTTGAAGTACTGCAGAATTGCCCCTCCCAAAAGCAAGCTTTATTATCAGTGATAGGTGGGATTGACCCAATGGATTCCAATCTTGTGGCCTTTAACCACAAAGGATATGAGCCTTAGTTACCGGCCCAAATCACTTTCCTTATATAGGTAAAAACCCTCAACAAAACTGTTCATCAAATGATCATTGACGAGGGTGCCTCCACCTATATAATGTCAATGAGTTGCTAGAAAAATTTAGGCTCACCACCCTTGTTGAGATCATCAAAGACATTAAAAGCATTTGATGGAATAACATACACACCGTATGGGATATTAAGTAACTTACAAGTCGAACTGGGGGTAAAAATAGTAGAAATTGAAGTCGAAGTTATCGATGGAAACCTCAATTACAATATCCTACTTGGAAGGCCCTGGATTTATGCTATGGCCTGTGTTGTGTCAACTTATTTTAGAAATATTGCATTTCCTTTCCAAGGCGGAATTACAATCGTTGACCAACTAACCTTTCTCCCCAACAACTCACAAGTTACGGGAAGCATTCCAATGATCCATGGAAGCTCTCAATCGCTTCAAAATGTTAGAGTAGGCCTCCTAAAACACCCTGCCTTAATCGGTACTTTTTCCCTCCCGCCTTCAAGTAATTTGGCAGAAGTGGCCACAATGGAAACCTCTCATATGATATCTTCTACATCATCAAAAAATATGAGGAATTATGAACATTTTGATAATATGGATCATCGCCAGGTGTTACCCCCAAGCCCCATAGAAATTTTGTACCAGTCAATTTTCTGGGCCAGGGTGGAAAACCCAAAGCAACACTCATCGAGTGTTTGGATGGATAGGTCTCTAGAGTATGGCACCTATTTCGATCCTTGGTCTCGTATACATTCTATAGACAAAGGAATCGTTTAGTCGATCTTGATAGGAGAGGCACCATGGGAAGATTACCACCATCATTCCCATCTTCAAGATAACAACGAAGATTATTCTAGTGACCTTAATCATCCTTCAATTTTTCATTTTCTATCAAATACTGTAAACCAAGGACCCCTGGAGCAAAATTCCAAGTCGAGTCTTTCACTTGATCTTGTAAAAGAACCTTCATTCCATCCACCTGATAACCGTGAGTAGTCTGGTGAATGTAATGAAGCTTGGGGGGCATGCACCTAATTGTAAAGATAAGTTTCCTTATAGGTTATGTGATTTTTTTGTGACATCATTCACCTTTGTCTATTATGGACGAAGCCATCTTGCTTCACCACAGTGATTTCCATCTGGTTACAAGAGACTCTCCTTTTCATCATACTAGGGGCATGCAAACCACATGAGCAATGTTACTGCAGGGTTGAAGCTCGTTAAAAAATAAACTTGCCACTGAGCATAGTTTCTAAAGATTCAAGCTCATTAAAAATGAATCCACCCTCGGTAAATAACCTCTGTGATCGCATTGCTATCAGCCTTTTGAGCCTTGGTCATGCTCTTAACGTCACCTCCACTCTTTTAGCCGATCATACGCCTCCACTTGATTGTTTACCCTTTTGAGGAATAGCTGCAATGAGTGATTCTGTTAGACACCTTATTTACACTGTTGTGCTTGAAAAGTTCTGAACTTACTGGGAACCTGTTGCTACCCAAAAAAATCACTCATTCCTAAAAAATGTGTCTCTTTTAAGCTCTTTTTAGACTCATAGAATATGAAAAGATTGCCGAGCTACTGGCATTTCCAGCTCGTTAAAGTAGAGGGAAGCACCATCCCTCCTCTATATTTTATTCATTTTGGACCTAAGGGATCATTAAACAAAAAGATCGAGCACTTGTCTTGTTCGGCTTGCTAAAACTATCGAAAAGTCATCCCTTTCGTATTATTTTATACTTTTTTGGACTTAAGGGATTATACCACGAAAAAGAACTACTGTAGTTTCCTTTCCATCTCTTTTCAGACTCTCTAAACATGAAAATGACCAAGTTATCTTTGTCATTAAACTCGTTAAAACAATAGCGACAAACTTGTCCATCTGGGAAAGAGCGAGTTTCACTATCACTAGGCTCGCTAAAACATAGTGACAGGTTTGCCCAAAGGGAAAATTATAGAACAAGCATATGTTATCCTCCTCAAGCTTGAAATAAATAAAGAGGTACTGGTTAGCAATGACTGGGGAAAAAGGGAAGAAAACTTGAAGAACTTCATTGATAGCAGGTCACTCTTGAACATGACACTTTCACTCCATCGCCATGATTGAGTTGGGTTGGGTTATTCCATTCACCGGTCATATCACTATTGGTCCCCCATACCTTCCATTTTTGGGGTTAACAATACCAATCCATTTCAGTCTTGCCGATATGTTCAAGAGAAGTCGCTTAGAGAATTCCCAACCTAGTTAATGCCTCATCCACTGCAATACCTTCACGCTCCATTCTTTCATGACTGCCACCCTGAACCTTGTATCATCAGATTGTTTTCACCTCCACAAAATCATTTGCTCCATTCCATGTCGTAGATGTGGGATTCATTAAGGCCCTCCTACAACAGGTCACTTTTTGTCGACATCAGCTCATTATCCAAGAAGTTGACTTTGGAACAACCCTTTTAGTACTTTGAAGCTTGCATGCCTCAATGGCAAGTTTCTCACTTCTGGCGACAGGTTTACATCAATGGCCTTCAACCGAAAGATTTTGCGTGGTCTTCGGCATCGACTCATGTATTCAAACCACGTGAATTATACTATAGTACCTTGAAGGCGATTATCATTATCGGTGATTCCTCTCGCAATTGTTAACATATTACATCATTGGCTAGTAATCAGGCGATGTCTTTCTAAGTTCGACATGAGAACATCTTTTCACATGGATTGACTTGTACATCAGGTGAAGATTGAACGAGTTTGAAGACCCCGGATCCAGTTTCATCCATCTAGGCTGCGGTATATTTAGGAAAATAAAAACATCAAATGTACTCCATAGCTGCACAGATAATCATCCAAGCTAAGGGATGATGGCTCTACCAGAATCATTAGTTTGCCACACAGATGGTTGTCTATCCTATGTACATGAAAATGAATTTATAAAGCTAAGCATGGGAATGCATGCCTCAGCTAGATCATAAAAATATTATGAAGATAATGTATTGTATTGTATCTCATTACAGTTCACCTTTCGATTCGAAAAACCTCGGATCCTCATGATAAAGCATTTCACTCGACATCCGAAGATTTACGACCTCATGCTTTAGGGGGAAAATGTTATAGGCATTTTTGGGCACTACAACCCCAATCACATATGTCGATAAACCAAGGGCTCTTAAACCCCTAAAATTGTTGTTTCAAACCCTAAAGGATCAAGGTCAACTAATTACATCACTTCCTAGAAGTTCTCCCTAAAAACCTACTTAGAACTGGTCAAAACTAGACCATATAGATGACTCCATGGTGAGGGTGCGATGCATCTCACCTGTTACAAAAAAAGGGTGCAATGCATACTGAAAAGCCCTTCTGTAGGGTGTGATGAGCGAGAGCAGAAAAATGACAGAGGCATTTTGCTAGGTGGAAACTCAGAGAATATTCTAGAAACTGCTCATATGACACTTGCCTCTCTGAATTCACCCAGGGATGAGTAAGAGATCATGAAATCTCCAAGTGGAACCAAGAACTATTAGTGAAATGACACCAATCAGAAACCCAAAAGCTGACTCACCTCTCTGCAAATATCTATAAATGGATCCCTCATCCTAGAGATCGAGAGGCTGGAATTTTGTATTTTGTAAGGAAGTGTTGTTGGTTTCTTTGTGAGACATTGTATTGTTGGATGATCTAGCTTTTCATGAGGTGAAGAGGGCTTTCATGTTGGGAGGATGGCACTAGATTAGACAGCTAGGTCGTAATCCTCTCTTCTACTTCTATCAATAAAGCTATTTGAGTTTTCCTCCATATGCTTTCTTATTTCTAAATATTGTATTTGTGTATGAATTTGTATGGTTAATGTACATTTGATTCTACATTGCTTATGGTATCAGAGATCTCTATGCTTTGATGGTATTTTGCTATTTTGACTCTACAAGTGTTCTTTGAAGCGAGACAAGTGAGAAAGGAGTGGAAAAGCTCTATCAAAGGAGAGAGGAAACAAGCAAGGAGCCAAGTGAAAGACTAAGGTTGGTGCTCTCTGCTTCTCTCTCATCTATCTCCCATGAAGGAAAACACAAGTTACTTTGAATTATTTGTTTCTAAGATAGCTACCCATCTTAGTGGGACTAGCAGATCTGAATAGACATTAGTTTTCTCAAAAACACATGTGCATTGATTTTTCTTCTTATGGTTTTAAGTGTTCAGCTCTGATTCAGCTCGATATTTAAGTTTCCGCAAGTTTGATAGTAGAAGTAGATTATAGTATTTTTCTTTGGTATATTGCATTGTCGAGTTAACTTGCAGCAAATTCTCTACAAGATGTGTAGAGAGGAGAATTTATACCAGGTATCAGAGTGAGGTTTTGTAGAAAAGTACTACGTGGTATCAGAGTAAAGGTTATCAGAGCTGTGAACAGTTTACTGAGAAGAATTCTAAGTTTGAGGTTAGGGGTTGCAAGTACAAACCGAGTTCACAAGATCGGACATTATGCAACTAATTCCACATTAAAGAAGTCCAAGAAGGGTTCCTTGGAAGGATTAGAAGGTGATGCATTAGCCTCTTAGTAGGAAATGGACTTTATCCTCATTGCATGCATGATATCATCAATGATGGGTTGTGTCTAGTATCTTGACAGTGGAGCCTCATTCCACATGAATGACTATAAATGTTTATTGAGTGCCTTGGAGGAGAAAGACCTCAAGATGCACATAGAGATGGGTGACGACAGAAGATATAGTGTTTCAGGAGTGTGCACCATTGCTTTTCAGAGGGAGCATGGATCTCCTATCACCTTGACAGATGTGAAGTATGTGCCTGGAATAAAGAAGAACTTGGTATTGATCGTGATGTTGGAGAACAAAGGCTAGTCGTTGTCTTTAGTAAAGGAAATTAATTCCTTAGACACATCACCATGACACAGGTGAAACAGATCTATTCATGAGTTAAGAACCTATATTCTCTTGAGTTCAAGATGCATGAAAAGCCTTGAGGAGCAAGGCAAATTTTAGAGACTTGATGGTTGAGAGGGAGAGTAAATTACCTCTCAACATGCAGTCTTAGAAAAAGTCTTAGACAATTGTGAAAGAGCCACAATTAGAGTGAGTAGAGGGATCACATGCAACCATACCTCCAGGTGTGAGGTGGGGTGATGTGAAGTGATAGTCCCAAGAAGGCTGAAATTGGGTAGAGTCCATTGAGAGGTTTTATCTCATGGATCATCCCTTGCTACAGAAGCCCAAAGTACATAATAGATGGAGGAATCAGTGGGATTGATGCAGTCAGAGATCAAAGTGACAGAGGCTAGAGTAGTCAAATATTGAAGAGCACACAGAAGGATTGACAACAATGCAGAAAGGTTGAGTCAGCAGAAGCACAAAGTTTTCAGTTGACAGAGGTAATAATAGTCAGAGACTTTCATGACAGATGCATCATACTGATTCAGGTTGGGAGTTTTTTTGTTCCTGTAGTTGTTGGAGTAACAACACTAGGGAGAGGTGTTACATGCGGAATATTCCAAAAGGTTCAGGATTGGGATCAAGTTGAATTCCTTTCTTGTTGAGAGGGAGTGTTGAAAATAGTAATAAGAAATGATAAAAATAGAATCCAGAAATTCCAATTTTAATTTGTCTTTAAATTAAAATTGTGAATTAAAATTTTAATTTAGTCTCACCAGTTGCTTGGAAATAATTAATTAATTCATCATGGATTAATTAGTTGGGGAAATTCAAGTTAGAAGTCTTTCTACAGTCATGCAATGGTTATCACTTAAATTAAGTAGATTATCCCTTAATTAAGGAGATAATATTGAGTTCTATTTGAGTTGTAATTATTTAGCCCGGTTTATTGAGTTAAGTCTTGTTAAATTAGTTCAAAATTGTTTGAGGAACTAATTGTGATTTATTAGTCAGTTGATGCATGCATGCACTCAACCAGTGTACTCCATATAACTGAAGATCCCCTCATCAGAAACTCATGCATGTCTATTATGAGAAAGACCCAGTTGAGATAAATGTCAAGGACAAGTTACTATCAGTTACATGTGTTTTCCCATAAAGGAAACTTATCCATGTAGTCAACGGAAGGTTCCTTGAGGATTGTGCAGTTTTGACAGTGTGTTAGAGTAGTGTGTGAGAGCAGTGCTACATTGAGTGAATGAGATCATCCCAGAGGTAACTACCCAAGGAAATAGTATCTTGGAGGGAAGATAAGAAGGATTATGAGAAGCCAGGTTTCCCTGTGAGCATCCAGGAGGATTGTACTGAGAGCTGGCTAGCTGTGAGAGCTAAGGCTTTGTATAGTTTTGTTGTATTTCCACCTTATATGATAATCTAGATAGTGGGGTTTTTAGCTGAGGCTTTCCCCTGAGTATTTTATGTGTTTCATATGCGTTGATTCTTCTTCTTATGGTTATATGTGTTCAGCTCTGATTCAGCTCGATATTTAAGCTTCTGCAAGTTTGATAGTAGAAGTAGATTATAGTATTTTTCTTTGGTATATTGCATTATCGAGTTATTCTCTAGTCAAATTTTATACATAGATCTCAGAGGTAGATTTGTAGAGAATTTGCATAAATTCTACACTATTTTCTCATATTTTTGTAGCCATCCAGTCAGTACACATAACAATACACATTTTTGGGTAGAGAGACTGGGCAATGGCCTTTGGTAGCGAATTCGTGGGGCTTAGGTGAGCAACCATCAGGGCTAACGACCATCCATGGAGCAAGGGATAAGCTACTACATGTAAGAGCAACATTTGAGGGGTGTTTCCAAGAGGATTTGTAGGTTGTTTCCTGCAAGTCAAATTTTACAGTAGTAGCCGAAGAAGGGCTCCCAAGAGGCTGATAAGCCAAATTCAAAATCAGAGAAATTCCCTTCTCCATTTTTCTTGGTTTTGTCCAAGGAGTCTAAGGCTGAAAGGATATAATTTTTTGGGTGGTTTTTGCACACATTCTAGCATGCCAAAATCAGCAGAATAACAGTTTGGTACAACTTTTCCTTGAGACAAGCCCAAGTGTGCCACTTCATTCATATATTGTAATCATGATCTCATATTTCAAATATATGGCTCAATAGTTCAAGTTTTACAATGTTTTATGGGTGTGTGATACATGTTTTTAACTTTATGTTGCTACATTGTTTGCTTATTTAAAATATCACTTAAATTCCTATTTAGGAACATTACACACCCTTGGTAAATTTAAAAACTAGAAATCATTTTGATCAGTAGAGTTTCATTCTCTTCACAACATTTTCTTTACATTTTTGTGGTTCCTGAATTAAGTACATCTTTTCATTTGAAATCACACACTACTATGAGAGGGATAACCGATTAACACTTTCTACATTGTTTTTTTATGTTATAAGAACATTGATGCAAAAAATGGCTTTAAAGATTATGTCAACCTTCTTTTAGAACATGGAGTAGATGTGAACATGGTATATTCTCCCCTCTATTGCATACTCATTAGATGTTTTCCCAATCAAACAATGTATTTGATAACATAAACAATTTTTTTTTAGTATTGGGGGTTTTCATAGTGCATGATATAGATATAATTTTTTGGGATTCAACTGTGTTAAGTAAGTCATTCATCTATTGCCATTTCCATGAGAAGTTGTCGTAACTGACTAATTTCTCATGATTTTTTAATAGTCCACTCACCACTCATTGGATCAGGTGATTCTCACGAGGATGAGGAAGTGGGATTGAAACTAGTGAATAAATCACGTAGCATAAATCATCACTTCCGAGGCTTGCATGAGGTAACCAGAACTTCCCGTGAGGTCACCCATCCCAGACTCCCTCTAGCTCAAGCATTCTTAACTATGGATTTCCCCACAATCAAGCCCACTTAGCTTGCTACCCCATTGGCAAAACCTTAGCAAGTATTGTGCCTCATGAACCATTCAAGTAGAGTTCCCTTCACTCGTTTGAATTAAGTATTGGGAGTTTTAGCAATCCATTAAATAGATATCATTTTCTGGAATTCAACTACGTTAAGTGAGTCATTAATCTATAACCATTTCCATGAGAAATAGTTGTAACTGAATAATTTCTAATGATTTTCAAGTAGTCCACTTAGCACTCATTACATTGGGTGATGCTCACAAGGCTGAAGAAGTGGGATTGAAACTAGTGAAATAAATGACATAGCATCAATCATCGCTTTCGTGGCTTGTACCTGGTAACCAGGACTTCCTGTGATGTCACCCATCCAAGATTGCCTTTGGCTCAAGCACGCTTAACTCTAGAGTGTTCCCCACAATCAAGCCCACTTAGCTTGCTACCCCATTTGTAAAACCATAGCAAGTATTATGCCTCATGAATCATTCAAGTACAATTCCCTTCACTATTTTGAATTAAGTATTGGGGGCTTCCGCAGTGCATTATATGGATATCATTTTTTGGGATTCAACTGTGTTAAATAAGTCATTCATATATGAAAATTTCCATGAGAGGTAGTTGTAACTCACTAATTTCTCATGATTTTTGAATAGTCCACTTAGCACTCGTTGCATTGAGTGATGCTCACAAGGGTGAAGAAGTGGGACTGAAGCTAGTGAAATCAATCACATAGAATCAATCATCACTTTCGAGGTTTGCACTCGGTAACCAGGACTTCCTGTGAGGTCACCCATCTTAGATCGCCTCTAGGTCAAGCCTACTTAACTGTGGAGTGTTCCCCACAATCAAGCACAGATAGCTTGCTACCCGTTTTGCAAAACCTTAGCAAGTATTGTGCCTGATGAACCATTCAAGTAGAGTTCCCTTCACTCTTTGGAATTAACTATTGGGGGGTTTCACAGCACATTATATAGATATCATTTTTTGTGATTCAATTGCGTTAGGTAAGTCATTCATCTCTGACCATTTCCATGAGAGTTAGTCGTAACTCACTAATTTATCATGATTGTTGAATAGTCCACTTACCACTCGTTGCATTAGGTGATACACACATTGGTGAAGAACTGGGATTGAAACTAGTGAAATAAATCACATACAGTCAATCATCACTTCCGAGGCTTGCACCCAGTAACCAAGGCTTCCCGTGAGGTCACCCATCCTAGATCGCTTATGGCTCAGGTGCGCTTGACTGTGGAGTTTTCCCCACAATCAAGCCCACTTAGCTTGCTATCCCATTTGCAAAACCTTAGCAATTATTGTGCCTCATGAACCATTCAAGTAGAGTTCCATTCAATTATTGTGCTTCATGAATATCCAATACTTAATTCAAAAGAGTGAAGGGAACTCTACGTGAATGATTCATGAGGTAGAATACTTGCTAAGGACTTGCAAATGGGGTAGCAAGCTAAGTGGGCTTGATTGTGGGTAAAACTCCACAGTTAAGCATGCTTGAGCTAGAGGCAATCCTGGATGGGTGACCACATGGGATGTCTTGGCTGCCGGATGCAAGACCCAGAAGAGATGATTGAAGCTATTTTATTTATTTCACTACTCTCAACTCAACTTCTTTACCTCTGTGGGCATCACCCAATGCAATGAGCGCTTAGTGGACTATTCAAAAATCATGAGAAATTACTTAGTTATGGCTACCTCTCATGGAAATATTCATAAATGAATGACTTACTTAATGCAGTTGAATCCCAAAAAATGATATCTATATAATTCACTGTGAAAGAACCCAATACTTAATTCAAAAGAGTGAAGGGAACTCTACTTAAATGGTTCATGAGGCATAATACTTGCTAAGGTTTTTCAAATTGGGTAGCAAGCTATGTGAGCTTGATTTAGGGGAAAACTCCACAGTTAAGTGTGCTTGAGTCAGAGGCAATCTCGGATGGGTGACCTCATGGGAATTCCTAGTTACTGGGTGCAAGCCCCGAAAGTGATGATTAACGCTATGTGATTTATTTCACTAGTTTGAATCCCACTTCTACACCTCTGTGAGCATCACTTGATGCAATGAGTGATAAGTGGACTATTCAAGAATCATGAGAAATTAGTTAGTTATGACTACCTCTCATGGAAATGGTCATAGATGACTGACTTACTTAATGCGATTGAATTCCTAAAAATGATATCTATATAATGCACTGCGAAAACCCTCAATACTTAATTCAGAAGAGCGAAGGGAACTCTACTTGAATGGTTCAGGAGGCACAATACTTGCGAAGGTTTTGCAAATTGGGGTAGCAAGCTAAGAGGGCCTATTTGTGGGGAAAACTCCACAGTTAAGTGTGCTTGAGTTAGTGGTGATATGGGATGGGTGACCTCACTGGAAGTCTTGGTTATTGGGTGCAAGCCCTAGAAGTGATGATTGATGTTGTGTGATTTATTTCACTAGTTCCAATCCCACTTCTTCACCCTTATGAGCATCACTCGATGCAATGAGTGCTAACTGGACTATTAAAAAATGATGAGAAATTAGTGAGTTACGACTACCTATGATGGAAATGGTCATAGACGAATGACTTACTTAACGCAGTTGAATACAAAAAAATAATATCTATATAATGCACTGCAAAAAACCCCAATGCGTAATTCAGAAGAGTGAAGGGAACTCTACTTGAATGGTTCATGAGGAACAAT
The DNA here is from genome assembly GCA_000404065.3 of Pinus taeda. Classification (NCBI taxonomy): domain Eukaryota; kingdom Viridiplantae; phylum Streptophyta; class Pinopsida; order Pinales; family Pinaceae; genus Pinus; species Pinus taeda. The sequence continues at coordinate 69,654 of APFE030765741.1, forward strand.
ACTTGCTAAGGTTTTGAAAATGGGGTAACAAGCTAGGTGGGATTGATTGTGGGGAAAACTTCACAGTTAAGCGCACTTGAGCGAGAGGCGATCTGGGATGGGTAACCACATGGGAAGTCTTGTTTATCGGGTGCAAGCCCCAGAAGTGATGAGTGATGCTATATGATTTATTTCACTAGTTTCAATACCACTTTGTCACCCTTGTGAGCATCACTCGATGCAGTAAGTGCTAAGTGGACTATTCAAAAATCATGAGAAATTAGTCAATTACAACAACCTCTCATGGAAATGGTCATCGATGACTAACTTACTTAATGCGATTGAATCCCAAAAAATGATATCTATATAATGCACTGCAAAAACCCCCAATACTTAATTCAGAAGAGTGAAGGGAACTCTACTTGAATGGTTGAGGAGGCACAATACTTGCGAAGATTTTCCAAATGGGGTAGCAAGCTAAGTGGGCATATTTGTTGGGAAAACTCCAAAGTTAAGTGCACTTGAGTTAGTGGTGATATGGGGTGGGTGACCTCACTAGAAGTCTTGGTTACTAGGTGCAAGCCCTATAAGTGATGATTGACGCTTTGTGATTTATTTCACTAGTTCCAATCCCACTTCTTCACCCCTATGAGCATCACTTCATGTAATGAGTGTTAAGTGGACTATTAAAAAATGATGAGAAATTAGTGAGTTATGACTACCTCTCATGGAAATGGTCATAGATGAATGACTTACTTAACATAGTTGAATACCATAAAATAATATCTATACAATGCACCGCGAAAACCTCCAATACTTAATTTAGAAGAGTGAAGGGAACTCTACTTGAATGGTTCATGAGGAGCAATACTTGCTAAGGTATTGAAAATGGGGTAGCAAGATAAGTGGGATTGATTGTGGGGAAAACTTCACAGTTAAGTGCGCTTGAGCGAGAGGCGATCTAGGATGGGTAACCACACAAGAAGTCTTGGTTACTGGGTGCAAGCCTCGGAAGTGATGAGTAATGCTATATGATTTATTTCACTAGTTTCAATACCACATCGTCACCCCTGTGAGCATGACTTGATGCAATGAGTGCTAAGTGGACTATTCAAAAATCATGAGAAATTAGTCAATTACAACAACCTCTCATGGAAATGGTCATATATGAATGACTTACTTAGCACAGTTGAATCCAAAAAAAACGATATCTATATAATGCACTGCGAAAGCACCCAATACTTAATTCAGAAGAGTGAAGGAAACTCTACTTGAATGGTTCATGAGGCACAATACTTGCTATGGTTTTGCAAATGGGGTAACAAGCTAAGTGGGCAAGGTTGTGTGGAAAAATCTAGAGTTAAGCGTGCTTGAGCTAAAGGCGATCTAGGATGGGTGACCTCATGGGAAGTCCTGGTTACTGGGTGCGAGCCCCGGAAGTGATGATTGGCGCTATGTGATTTATTTCACTAGTTTCAATCCCACTTCTTCACCCCTGTGAGCATGAGTTGATTCAATGAGTGCTAAGTGGAGTATTCAAAAATCATGAGAAATTAGTTAGTTACCACTACCTTTCATGGAAATGGTCATATACGGCTCACTTACTTAATGCAGTTGAATCCAAAAAAATGATATCTATATAATGCACTATGAAAACCCCCAATAATTAATTCAAAAGTGTGAAGGGAACTTTACTTGAATGGTTTAGGATACACAATGCTTTCTAAGGTTTTGCAAATGGTGTAGCAAGCTAAGTGGGCCTGTTTGTGGGGAAAACTCCACAGTTAAGTGTGCTTGAGTGAGAGGTGATATGGGATGGGTGACCTCATTGGATGTCTTGGTTACTCAGTGCAAGCCCTGGAAGTGATTATTGTCTCTATGTGATTTATTTCACTAGTTTCAATCCCACTTCTTCACCCATGTGAGCATCACCCGATGCAATGCATGCTAAGTGGAGTATTAAAAAATGATGAGAAATTAGTGAGTTACGGCTTCGTCTCATGGATATGGTCATAGATGAATGACTTACTTAATGCAATTGAATCCCAAAAAATGATATCTGTATAATGCACTGTGAAAACCCCCGATACTTAATTCAAAAGAGTAAAGGGAACCCTTCTTGAATGCTTCATGAGGCACAATACTTGCTAAGGTTTTGAAAATGGGGTAGCAAGCTAAGTGGGCTTGATTGTGTGTAAAAGTTTGCAGTTAAGTGCACTCGAGCTAGAGGCGATCTAGGATGGGTGACCTCAGGGGAAGTCCTAGTTACTGGGGCTTGGCGAAAGTGATTATTGACGCTGTGTGATTTATTTCACTAGTTTCAATCCCACTTCTTCACCTGTGTGAGCATCACTTAATGTAATGATTGCTAAGTGTACTATTCAAAAATCATGAGAAATTAGTGAGTTAGGACTACCACTCATGGAAATGGTCATAGATGACTGACTTACTTAAAGGGGTTGAATCCCAAAAAATCATATCTATATAATGCACTACAACAACCAACAATACTTAATTCAAAAGAGTGAAGGGAACTCTACTTGAATGGATCAGGAGGCACAATACTTGCTAAGGTTTTACAAATGGGGTAGCAAATTAAGTGGGCTTGTTTGTGGGGAAAACTCCATAGTTAACTTCGCTTGAGACAAAGGTGATATGGGATGGGCGATCTCACTCGAAGTCCTGGTTACTAGGTGCAAGCCCTAGAAGTTATGATGGACGCTATGTGATTTATTTCACTAGTTTCAATCCCACTTCTTCACCCTTGTGAGCATCATTTGATGTAATGAGTGCTAAGTGGACTATTCAGAAATCATGAGAAATTAGTGAGTTACGACTACCTATCATGGAAATAGTCATAGATGAATGACTTATGTAACGGAGTTGAATCCCAAAAAACTATATCTATAAATATTTGTTCTAATTTTTTCTCTAAAGTAGAGTGAAATCAACATATTTTTTAAATTTCAAATTGTTGCAACCGTTAATAAAATGAATAATTTGACCAAATTATATTTAAAATTTCATAAGCCTAACAGATGAAGATGAAAGTTTTCTTCCGTGCGAAGCAATACTGGGCCCGCATAAACCACTTGACACATTACTTTGTGACAATGGTGCAAATCTTCAGTATGATATTATTGGCAGTTTCCTCTGCATTGCTACACAAAATAAGGATTTGGATATGTTGAAGGATTTACTAAGTTATGCAGTAGATATAAATGCAACAAATGGAGATTGGAAAACAACCCTCCATGTTTCCATTAGTGATGGATTGACAAAGGTAGTGAAGTATCTTTTGGACCATGGAGAAGACATGAATAAAACATATTGTAGTGGGGTTAAACACCAAAATATTTGGTAGAGAATCAAGGGCATGAAGAAATACATGAATTATTTCCAAAGAAAGCTCATTCAATATATTCACACTTATATTTATCTATCAAAGATTCATTTGTCCATCGAACCTAGATGTGAAAAATCATTGGGAGATCATGAACCCTTCAAGGTATGCAAAGGAAAATAATTACTAATTTTGACAATTCCCTTTTCGGTATAGTCACAATGCCTTCCAACACCAACCCTAGTGTTGGTGGCTTGAGTCATGCAATTAAGTGTTGCTGCTGGACAAGCCCTTCTCTTCCTAAAACAATGACAATCCAAAGGCATCACCCAATCTACATCAAAGAAAACAACTAACTGTGGAAATTGATACTCTTTCCAAATGCAACTCAAGAACCACTGAAAATTGGTGGTAAGTATTTATTTGATATATTAACTCATGATTTCATGAGTTAAGATTTCCTATAATCTTCGAAATTAGGGCGCTGCAAAAGAACTTAAAATTAGCCATTTACAAAATTGTTGTTCTCGCAAGTGAAAATTTTGGTTATTTGACTCTGAAAGTTGAGTGAATATTCTATAAAAATAGATGAAATCGATGTCATTAGAGAAAGGGATCGTCAATTCCTTGTTGACAATGAAGAGACTAAAGAGATATATAAGAAGGATGATCTATGATAGTTGTAGAAATTGGGTCAGAATGCCTTAATGATAGTTATAGAAATTATGTCAAAATGCCTTCATGATAGCTGTAGATTTCAGGTATTAGATTTTGTAGTTATTTGGCTAGATTTGGGAGGCCTTCCACAAATATAATGAAATATTTCTAGAAGTACAATGTTTTCAACAAATGAATACTATACTGGTGAAAAAAATTGACTGTAAGGAGAAGCATATAGGAAAATATTGCAAGGCGGAGATATGGTGGTGGACTTCTTGTTTATTGTTAATGGTGATCTATCAAAACTTTTAATACTTGTTTTTGGACTTCATACAGGTGGGATGTTGTGGGCACCAAAAGAATAATTCAATATGGCCCCTTCCGTGTTCCCAAAAAAGGAATTCCAACAAAATTCAAGCCCAATATTGAAAAATCTTTGGCACATGATCCTCCTCATCACATACTTCTGAGTAGTTCTAGTGATAGCAATAGCCATAGTAGGAGACAAGAATATGCAAGATTTACCAAAAACTACACAGTGGGTTATTTAGAAAAATTAATTAAGATGAAAATAATATTTTGTATTAAATTAATTTGGATCTAAGATCATGAATGGGAGATTTCACTGTTTTCATTTTTATATGAAAATGAGTTGATAGATGCAAAATAGAGGTTCTCATATAGACATGGCAGGGAGGAGCATAAGTTGGGCTAAAGGAGCTATTTGGTTCGCTAAATGAGCTTTTCATACAAACATAAGTGTTCAAATGAGTTAAAAGAACTATTCATTTTGTTGCAATCAATGAAACCAAGTGGTAAAGGTGTCAATGAGTAATTTGAAGCCTTTTTGGGATTTTTTTTGTATTTCTTTATTGACAAAATCTATGAAGAAAATTAATTGTCGTTGCAATATATTAACAACTTGGGTGAATTCCAGTTACTTTTCACTTTAGGACTAGATTAAATTGTTTGTAGATTATTGTGTATTATTAGCTTGTTGTGTGCGTCATGCTACAAGGGTGTGAAATTTAGCTAACATTTTTGAGTTATTTTTTTATTAAATAAGTGCTACATGATTATATATTTATAAAGATTGTGCCATTATGTATTGATCAATTTTTTAAAATCAATGCTTATATATGCAATTTCAAGGATTGCTATAACTCACATAATTTTTTAGAGGGTGTTAGCTTGATGGAAAAAAACCTGCCTTATAAGCATGAAGTTGGTGGTTAGATCCCACTTTTCCCTAACATGAATTAACTAATGATATTGTATTTTATTTTTAAATTAGATATTTTTCATATTGATTTATTTCAATGGTGAGATATTTTTCTAGATTCATTGTTTTATATTGTCTCTAAAGAGACAAAAGTGATATTGTATTATTTATATATATATATTATTATTTTATTTTTATTTTCCTAGAGAGACAATATCTAGGATTATATACTTATTGTCTATATAAAGACAATATGTCTTTAATCCTAACTATTGTCTTTGGAGTGACAAAAATGAAATTGTGTGATAAGAGACAATAATGTTTGTGTAATATATTGACTTTATAGAAACATTTGTTTAAGATAAGTCTTTTTTTTTTCAAGTTGAGACAATTTACCCAAAAATTGTCGTAAACATCCCTAATATGTACTAGTGTGATATGGCATTTTCTTTCATTAATTAATTTGAAGAAATCAATTAAAATATCATAACTAACTTGGAGAAAAATATTGATCCTTGATATTCAACCCACTTCTCTATAAAATTTGAAATCTAGATTTACTAAACCCACACACATTAACTTCACATTAACTTGTCTGCAACTCAAATCTCAAAATAAAAACAAACCTTACCATGAGAACAAAAACATTCAGTTGATACAAATGGAATAGTTAAGTACACAATAATTTGTTTATTTAGGAAAAAAAATTGATCGCGCAGACAACAAAAACGATTATTATCTAACTAACTGAATAATCTTATAAAAACTAAATCATAAAACATAACATTATCATGGAAACTCTAACTAGATCTTACATTGGAAAACCACTGCATTGTAGAACCTAACCTAGAAACTACCATTAAAGAAAGTCCTTGAGTTTTTATCTAAATATTAGATGTTTTTTTGGAGTAATTGATACTAAAATGGGAACCAATCGTAGCGGATGTAACAGTTGTCAACCATATTAACCTCACATAAATAGGAATTGGTGCAAACGAGCCGGCAAATATTGGCGACGATAATAACGCATCTTTCGCACGAACTGTCATAATAATCACAAGCGCAGAATGCTTGCCCGTAGAGATCGGGTGTCGTTGGAAAGCTAAGCCTTGTCCTGTAGTTGTAATCAGGTGCGGAATTTACATTCTGTTCCAGAGTAGTGAGCATGACATTAATAGCCTTACTGTAATCACTCCCGTCTCTGACTTTATTCCTGAGACAATACTTCACTATTTTCCGCTCGTTACATCCGATCACTGTGATTAGTAACATTAGAGATAAAACGAAGGTCATTAACGAAGGCAAATGACCTGATCGTCATGGCTACCTCAAATGTAATGTTAGCAATCCATTCAAATGGAATAATCTCACTTCTAACAGTAGTAATCCCTGCAAATGGCGAGCGAGCTTTATTGCGATCCTCCTTATCAATCTGCTGAGGACGCCCCGCTTTTATAGCCGTCGCTGGACATGGTCGTGTTGTCATGACAAAATAGGGATAATCTATATTTTAATATTATGAAATGGGTGTGTTTCACACTGGTCAGCATCTGTTTATATTGTGGCATGGCAGCATTATCACTTTCACTCAATGGCAAGATAGGCATCATTTATATTTTAGTGATTAAATGGTTATATTTTATTATTTAGTTTTTATTTTAAATTTTAATAGTATTTAATTTTGTTAAATATAATATAATCCTAAAATTTAGAAGAATTTTAGAATTTAATTTATGAAAGGAAACCATTTTTAAAATATATTCCAATTATATTATGAAATGGATGTATTCTATTTTGTTTCGAAAACTATTTTAGTAAAAACAAGATTTTCATTCAAAATAAAACAATGAAATGGATGTATTCTATTTTGTTTTGAAAACTATTTTTTAGTGACAAGAAGATTTTCACTCAAAATAAAATAATACAATATAAGAATATCACTATTTCTCATTCTCATTTGGTTCTTTCTTAATTGTATTATATTTTAATAGTATTTCAATCTTGATATCCAGTGGAGGTTGATGTAAAGAGGTTGATTTTTAATTACTTTTATTTTTTTTAAGATGGACAACCATTATTTGAAGCCAATATCTTTGGAGTCATTGATCCATCCTTATTGTGATGGGAATTGGAAGCCATGAAGTCAAGGGTTACAATTTCAAATAAAAGTAGCACAACCACATTAATAAATGTGCTTAATGAAAGGCTATAGGCATATCGTTGTTTTTAGTGAGATTTTTTGGAAGCTTTTCCCATGGGTTTTTCT
>APFE030765741.1:85958-111710 GCA_000404065.3 Pinus taeda
TGAGCATTTGTCACTTCGGGCTCATTAAATATTCGAAGGTGACTAGAGTCATCTTTTGTCCTTTTCTCGACTCTTAAAACATGAAAAGGTCAAGTTGTGTCCTAATGTCTTAAAAAATTATTCGACCACGATTACATTTACCTTGTTAGATCTTGTGTGCGTTAGTTTCGAGTAGGGTCTTTTATCGTTAGCTTGTCTAGGATTTTTGTTTGATTCGATCATCCTGGTGGATCCATCAATCCCGTCTCCCGTCCTGAGTGACCAAGGGTCTCCTTCTTCTGCTGCTCCTGAGACACCAGTTTGTGGTGACACTTTCCCTGTTATTCCAAGTGTCCAACCATTGAACTCTCGTGCTCCAGAGGACAAGCTTTACGACTTGTTTTGGAACCCTGTTTGGGATCCTTCTGAAGAGGATTTTCCCTCTACTCCTATTGGTGTTTCGTCCTCGATGGCTTCTTCCGATATGGAAGACACATCTCCTGTATCGAGTGGAACACCCGTTATGTCGAGTATTGAGACTCCCATCCCGGCCACATCCCCGGTTATATCTACGCCCTACACTATTACACCTCTCGGTATTACAGTGCTGGCACGTTATAGATCTCTGAGGGATGCCATGGGCTCTGCAAGTTCCTCTTCTATGTGGGATAATAACATTGTTCCCACTACGGGACCTTTTGTTTCCCAGGTTCACCATACCGTTGTCACGTCAGTTTCGACCAATCCGACCGTTTGTGTCGCATCGTCAACTCCAGTTGCTAGTGCCGTCACGGCATCTTCCGTCGTAACTACTGTTGCCGACCCATCTCGTGGCCTGGCACGTAGTGGTCAATTGGCACATGCTGCCAGAGTTGTTCATCCTGCAAGCGGTGCCCTGCCTTCTTCTGATGCCATTTCAGTAGGGGGGCATATTCTCAGTACTTGCATGTTGTCCAAAATCCAGGTGGGCAAGGCCCTTATTATGATCCTGTCAATCATTATTTGTATACCTCCTTGCCAGCCCAACCCGTTGTAGAAGGTACCATTCCATTGGATGTGGCTTGGGGTACCACTAGTTACGGTGGTGGCCAATTCCGTCTGGATCAAGGGCAGCCATCTCAAGGACCATCATACCAAGGTCATCCATCCTACACGCAGCCTGATTATGGGCAGCAGTATTATGGCCAAACCTATCCAGGACAACCTGGAGGCTCACAAGGACAACCCTACCAGGGACAACCTTCGGCCTCTGGTGGTCCATCTTATACATATCTTGGGCAACCTTCTGGAAACCCGAGACAACCTTATGCTCAGCAAGGACAAACTGGACCCCAGCAGGGATACCCTTCGGGTCAACCCTATGGGAATCCGGGACAACCTTACGCGCAATAAGGGCAACCCGGAAACCAGCAAGGATACCTTTCTGGGCAAGGCGGCCAGCCTTACATGCAGCAAGGCCAGCCCACTTCTCAGCCTAGTCAGCCATCTGGTCTACAAGGACAACCTTCGGTTGCGCAAGGACAACCAAACCCCCAGAAAGTTCAACCTTCTGGGCAAGTAGGTCCGTCTAAGATCCAGCCTGGACAACCTTCCGGCCAGATGGCCCAACCTCAGTCTTCGCAAGGATATCTTTCTGGGGTGGCTCAACCGGGCATGCAGATGGTTCCTGCTTCTCAAGCTCAACCTGGTTACTAACCCCAGAATCAAACTAGTCTCCAGCCACAAGGTGGGTACCAATCCCAACCTTCTTATAAAATGTCGCCTGGTTCCCAGGCTCAATATGGAGCCCAGCAACCGTATGGATACCAGCAACCCCAAGGGCAAAATCAATTCGCCCCGTATCAAAAATACCAACAGCCGCAGGTCACCCCTTATCAAAAGTATCAGCAACCCAATGTTGCTCCTGCAGGACAGTATGGTAACCAATGGAGCGCTGGGGGGCAGAACCAGAATCAACCATCCAGTTACGGATATAACCCTTATGGACAAAGTTCCTATGGACAAGGTCCTTTTGGACCTGGTCCGTCCGAACAAGGTCAATGGGGGCAACCAGCAACTGGATGGAACTCTGACCCTACCTCATATCCGCAGATGTCCTTCAACCCATGGAACTGCTCGATGTGTCGAAGTTAACAAATGATCCTATTTTTCATAATCCACATTGGCCACCAGTTCCGACTAAGATACCCGGCGATTGTCCCAAATTCGATGGCAAGGCTGGAGAGGATCCTCAAGCCCATGTAATGACCTATCACCTTTGGTGTTCGTCGAATTCATGGCTTGATGATTCGGTTCGACTTCGCCTGTTCCAAAGGACTCTCACCGGCTCCGCTGCTAAATGGTATATTGAATTGACCCGTGGGTCTTTTCAAGACTTCAATTCATTGGCTATGGCTTTCCTCACTCATTTTCAGTTACCCATTCGGTACAAGACAGGGACCCATCTCCTTACGTCTCTCAAGCAGGACACGGCTACGCACATCTCTGATCATATACATGAATGGAGGAGGCGTTGTTGGTTGATCAAGTTTTGGATTCCTAATCAACTCCTCACCGATTGGTTCATGACTTCCTTTGTCCCTAAGATTGCACAGGACATAGCTATGGGAGCCTATGTGACTGAAGAGCAAGTGATCGCACGTGCTCAGTACCTTGACTTAGTGTACTCTCAGTCAGGGACTTTGTACAAGTATTTGCCTGATGCCCCGAGACCCGGTACATCCAAGACGCCACCAAAGCCATCTGTTGATGGAGTTATCAGCTCTGTAAATCCGTCGTCCAAAAAATCATCCCCGAACCCTGGGAAGCAAAAGTCGAGTGCTTCTAACAAAAACACTTCTCAGGGTGGTTCAAATTCTGGAAGTACTTCCGAGGTTAACGTTGTCCAGTCCACCACGGCGAGTAAGGCCTCGAAAGGAAAGAAAAAGGGGAAAGCAAAGAATAAGTCCGAGCAACCTAAACAGGATTCCTCCAAACCTCCATCCGAGGAAGGAGCTAAGCGTAAACCCAAGTATCCTTGTCTCATATGTGATGAGGATCACTACACCAAAGACTGCCCAAGGTGGTCCGAGGTTAGTCGTTTGTTGAAAGGCGCTCCTGGGATTCCTACGGTTCTTAAAGAACCTTTCCCCTCTCAACAGACTCAAATGGTGGTTGATCCATCTTCGTCTTCTTCTCCCTTTGGTTCCCAAGTCTTCATGGCTGGATCCATTCCAGTTCATGTAATGACTCGAACAAAGGAGTATCCGTCGTCCGCCGAGAAGGAGCCTGAGGTCCCCTCAATCGCTCCTTCGTCCAGCTCTGGTCCACTCCATATCGAGAGACCAAGTACCGAGACGACCATTCGACCCCCTCCCAAAGGAGTACTCCGGAGATCATCTTACAACCCAAATTCTCGTGATGCCCAGCACTATAGCATAGTTGAGGACTTAGCGTAGGCTCTGTCGGCTATCTTCGCCTTAGAAGTTCTCCAGAGCTGCCCCCCTCAGAGGAAGTCCCTGCTATCGGCCATTGGTGGCATCGACCCGGCAGATTCGGATCTGATTACCTTTGATCTCGAGAGCCATGTCCCAAGGCTGCCTCATCAGATCGCCTTTCTTATACAAGTCATCATCAATTCAAAAACGATCCATCTTACAGTTATTGATGAGGGCATGTCAACTTGCATCATGTCTATTGCTTGTTGGAAAGCGATCGGGTCTCCGACTCTGAGCCAGTCTCCTACGACATTGGAAGCCTTCGATGGGAGAGAATCTCGGTCCCTATGGTATTCTTCAATGATTGCCGATCACTTTAGAAGGGAAAACCGTTGAAGTAGAAGTTGACGTCGTTGACGCAAATCTTACTTACAACCTCCTTCTGGGCCGGAGTTGGACGTATGCCATGCGTGCCATGGCTTCATCCCTCTTCCATGTCATCCGTTTCCCTCACCAAGGGAAAATTGTCACGGTAGACCAGCTCTCCTTCTTCGCTTCTTCTTCTAAAGGAAATGTGCCTTTCGTGGAGCATACCTCCATCCCTTTCGAGAGTGTGGGAGCCGGGCTCTTCAAAGATCCCGCCCTCATGGGTGTCTTTTCACTCCCACCTCCGAACGTTGCTTTGCTCAGTTTGGTTTCTATTCGTTCTGATCCCTCATTGCACATTGTTGCTACCCTCGATCCCTCTGTGCAAGGGGGCATTGATCCTCTAGCTTGTAAACCTCGCTCAACCGGGGGGCATGGGCAGATCATCAGTATTGTTGATCATTTTATAAAACAGGTCGAGACGACACCTACATTATCTAGGCCAATTACGCAACAGTGCGATAGGGCAAGTCCCGAAATGGGCTTGACTTGAACCAAGTATCATGAGTCCAGGCACTCTCTTTTTGTATATACGTGTGCTTTCAGCAAAGTTTGTTGTGTGTGCATGTTTTTATATTTGTGTCTTGGTTCATCAACATGATTTCCGCTTATTGTGTCTTTTTGCTTCTTGGACAGATGTCTGGATCGCCTTATGTTGGTTTCGCTGATGGTGCTTCCCGCAGTACACGCATCTTGTCGTATGCGGCATGGGTGATCTACAATCCTCATGGTGAGTTAGTAGACATTCAAGGGGTTTGTGTAGGTTGTACAACGAACAATGTTGCTGAATATAGTGCTGTGATTGAATTATTAGCTGAGGCGATTAACCTCGCCATTCGAACATTGGTTGTGAACTTGAACTCTCAGCTTGTAGTCCACCAACCTAACGGGCGTTATTCCGTCAGAGATCATCGGATTTTAAGGTTGTATTTACGTGTTAAGTTATTAGAAATGGATTTGGATTTCATTACTTATCAGCATATTCCAAGACAACTTAATACGTTAACCGATGCATTAGCTAATTATGTGTTGGACAGGCATTTGCATAACATGTGAATCAACATGACACAAGAAGCATAAAGTACAATAGACCATAGAACATATGTATATATATATATATATCTGTGTGTGTGTGTGTGTCCAGAATGTTTGCACCCCGTGCATCATCAAAAAATAATACATGTTTGTCTGAATACATCCGGAGACAACATGTCTCTCAAAAAATATGCACGAAAAGAAAAGCCTAGATCTCTAGTCTCGGTGGTGCTCATGATAGCACGTCATTGCTCGTACTAGATGTTAGCTCCTGCTGCAGCAGGTATGCATTTTTCATGATTGACATTTCACTTGCCAAATATGTCGTACTGTGCTTGCTGCAATGCTCTATATTTGCTCAAACAGTCTCCAAATGAAGAAGGCTACTTCAAGTTCATTCAATTGCCTTCAAATTTTGTAAAGTTATCCCGGTATCGCTACTTTAGTTAAAGGGAGGTCAAACAGTTTAATCTTGGTCTCCCTAGGTTTAAATTTCATGTTTTAGAATATAGAGATTGTAAATCTGTCCAAACAGTTTAATCTTGGTAGATTCTTAGATAGGTAGAGAAACAGAAGAGCCCAATAGCTTAATCTAGGCTCCGGAAGAAAAAAGGGTAGTATGTAGATAGGAAAGCATCAAAAGAAAATGTATGATGGGTTTGCAAGTCTAAGTGCACCCCCAAATAAAAGAAGAAAAAATGCTAGGCAAGTAGGCTGGGTAGGTAGTTCTGAGGCTGTTGAATTGCTGACCAGTTTCAGGTTTTCAGGCATCATATCATGCAGAACATAATCAACAAAGATTTGTAAGCAAAAGGCTCAAATGAGGTATAACTAACTCCCCTTCTCTGTTTTCCCCAATCATTAAACTAACATCCCCAAAAGAGGTCAAGATCTGCTTGACACCTCTTAAGTTCCATCATCTCCATAAACACTGGCTTGAGCAAAGATCTGCTTTACTCGAAGTTGTTCCATATCTTCTCCCGAAGTATGGTCCTACCCCCTTGTAACAACCTAAGCTCTCCTGAACTTAGCACTTTCTTACCATCTCCATATTAACCACTAACATTATTATTTAGCTCCCTATTCTTCCCGTTCCATTATTAATATTAAGTAAAATTCCCCCTATGTAATATCCCTCCCCCTGGTTGAAAAATAACCATAACAGTTCTCGGGAATTGTTCAGTTTATCAGAAACTAAGCAAGAACCCCAGCCTCCAAACCACCTCCCAGATACTATGGACTCCTTCCAAAGTATCAAGTTCCCCGAGGTAATTGGATCCCTTCCGAAACCTCAAAAACCCTTCACACCCACTTACCTTACCTTTCTCCTCAAAGCCGTTTTCGCATCGCAACCTCGCACTCTCACATTCATGCAAAACATTGCCCATCCATCCCCCGCCGATGCAATATCAGCGATCGGCGATCGCAAACACCGAGTGTCCAATCCATTCACCTCTCCGTCTCCGCCGATGCGATATCGCGATATCGCATATCGGCAGTCGCAAGCGCCAAATGCCCAAGCCAATGATCCCCCTCTTTCCCCGCCGACGCGATATCGCGATATCGCATCGGAATCTCTTCACCACATTCCATCCAGTATCTCACCACGTCGCACTGTACCAGGGACCCACAGCTGACGTCCTCCACCGTACAACAGACGCAATGCTTACGTCAGCAGCCAGAAAAGCCGAAAAAGCTTCGCGCATGAAGAAAAGTCGCATTTCGGAGCTCCAGATCAAGAAACAGAGGCAGTTTCCGATGCGCGCATCGCTACGGGAAATAGGCCATTTCGAGGAATATTCTGATTGCCGAGCCCACTACGCACCGAAAGAGCCCGGAAATCGCCCAATCATGCCAAATGATCCGGTTTGAAGATAGCAGCAGATCAGTCACAGAGTTTAAAGTGTATCAGATCAAATCAGCAGGCATCAAGCGTGTCAAAGAGTATCAGTCGACGGCGGAAACCATCAATGTAGCGGCAAAGTGTATAAGAGAATATCTTGAGCAGCGGCCCAAAGTAAGAGAAAATTGAATATCTTCCAACAGATCCATAAAAGGAGAGCGAGACTACTTGAAGCTCTCAAATCATAATAATTGCACATTCAATTTGCACCAAAGCCGAACTGCAGCCCCAAAGCACATTCACTCCAGTAGCACCGCATCTGGTCCCCAAGGGCCACCTCGTCACCTGTTCCGATCCAGCTGCCCCCAGCGCAGCCATTTACTTGCATTAAATTCCAGCAGCATTTAGATTTTTGAAGAGTTCTAAGCAGACCTGTCAAGGTCACTTGTAATGATGTCTTTCCGATATTTTGTCTATAAATACCACCCTAAGCGATATTGTGAAGGGTTGGTTGGTTGGTAGTAGTTGTTGGTCAGTTTTCTTCCTAGCATTTTCTCTGAGCAAAGACTCGCACTGTAACTGTCATGTTTTTCCATAATCAAAGATTTCTGAAAGCATGGATTGTGAAACAACTTGTTGTTTTCTCTTGGCCAAGGAATGATTATGGAATTCCTGTATCTCTGCATGATCCAATAAGTGTTCTTCTTCCCTGTCTATTTTATGATTTGATCACCTTTCCGCCTTTCTAAATTGCAGGAAAAAAGAATATCTTAAGATTTGTTTCATTACACCTTAAGTTCAATTTCTACATTTTTCAATGTTTTCTTCAGAAACAGTTATGAGCTTGTATTCTTAAATGAGCTGGTTTACCCTGTTTCTTTCACATATGAGTGCATGTCTTTGGAATTCTTAACTGCTCCAAGATCCCACTCATCCACTTCTCCCCTTTGTCAGCATGATGAAATGATTCTCTTTTTCCTTTCATCCCTGATGTTCATTTCGTACTTTCAGCAGCCTGAGTATTGTATCCTGCGTGGCTATCCCGCTCCGTATCCCCTTGTGACCAAGAAAACGCTCGCATGCCTCAATCTGTGACTCCATGCCCAATGGTTCAAAACTTATAACACCTTACTGTGCCTCTTTATTCGAGAATCCTACCTTCCTTCCAATCACAGTCAACATTCCCTTGAAGTCAGAAAGCTAGCCTAAAATCATCAACTAAGGTTGAATCTAAAGGAGAGAGCCCTCTCCGATTGCAGGTGGGCTAGAACCTGCAATCAGAAGATTGGTTTGTGGTTACCTCGGCTGTATCCCTAATAGGAGCCTAGGGACAACCTGAGTGATAACAGAAGACAATCCAAAAGTGGATATTCATAACATATCTTTCGACAAGTAACAACACAGAGTTGTGTAGTCGCACAGAGTGCCCATTCCAGATGTTCATATATCCCCTACGCAGTTGAAGAATAAGTGATCGTATCTAATGTGTGCAAGCACCCAACAACATTGGCTGATGCTACAAAAACATATGCCGAAGCCACTAGCTTAAGTGTTAGATTCATGATAGTTGAGAATGGTTGAATGGCTAAGGAGTTACAAGCAACCAAACAGGGAAGAGAATAGGTTACAACATTCACTAGAGTAGAGTTGAGAAGAGAGATATTGGATGAAGTATCGTCTCTCGAGAAAGTCATGCGGATGTTGTACTCCATATTCATCACCATGCATAAGTCAGGTGTCCATCTCAAAGGTTGGTAGTAGCATTGTGCTAGGAGAGCACACATCTTGTCAAACCTTCAAATTGTTATCAATTTCATGAAAACATGGAAAATAAGGTACAAGGGAGCCCCATTGAACTTGCCAAAGATGATGAAGCCAAAGGCGATAGATTTGAAGGTACGTATTTGGAGTCAGATCCAGAACTATGAGGAACTCCCACTGTTCATCACCAGTTTGCTAGCATCACATGCATGGGTGTTCAGGAGCATGGAAATCATTCTATGCATGCATGTGATCCCATCCATTGGCTCACTTACTGAGGCAAATTCAAAGAAAAAAATACGATTGGAGCTATACATGTACTTCGATGAGTTGACGTACGTAGCCACCAGCATAGACACTATGCATTAGTAACTCTATGTCTGGATCTAGTACTTTAAAGTTTGATGATGTTGTCAGTGCTATGCTTAGTGAGGAAATGTGACGGAAAAGCTTCAGTGAGACATCGGGAAATGCTTTGAGTGCAGAGTCTAGGGGAAGAAAAATGGAAAGAGGAAAGAGCTCAGGATCTCGCAGTAAATCAATGAAAGGCAGATCCAAGTCCAGATTAGGGATATTGTGCTGGAAATGCGGAAAGAAAGGACACCTAAAGAAAGACTGTAGATCTGAGAAGGGAAAAGAAGGAGATTCACAGCAAGAAAACAATCATGAAGCAAATGTGACAGGTGAGGTGTTACAAGATGCTTTGATTCTTTCTTTCGAAAATATTACTGATTCCTGGGTCGTAGATTCAGGGGCCTCATTCCATGCCACACCTGATAAGAAATACTTTCATGACTATGTTCAAGGAGATTTTGGACAAGTTCGTTTGGGTGATGATAAACCCTGTAAAATTGTTGGAATGGGTAAGGTTCTTGTAAAACAGCAGAATGGAAACCAATGGCTACTAAAGGAGGAAAGGCATGTTCCAGATCTAAAGAAAAATCTGATTTCAACAGGGAAGTTAGGCGGTGAAGTTGTGTGACAACTTTCATAGATAAAGCTTGGAAGGTCACCAAAGGAGCCCTAGTAATAGAAAAAGGTGAAAAGGTTGGTACATTGTATTTATGCAATGGTGTTTCTAACTCTGTTAATGCAATGCTTTAACTTCCAAAGGAGCAGATGTAGCATTATGGCATCATAGGCTTTGACACATGAGTGAAAAAGGGATGAAGATTCTTCACTCAAGGAATTTGTTGCCGGGTTTGAAGAATGTTGATTTGGACTTCTGTGAGAATTGCATTTATGGAAAATAGAAGAGAGTCAGATTTCTTAGAGTTGGGAAAGAAGAGAAGAGCAAAAAATTAGAGCTTGTGCATACAGATCTATGGGGACCTGCTCAGGTATCATCTCTCGATGGCTCTCGTTATTATGTTACTTTTATTGATGATGCAACTAGAAAAACTTGGATTTATTGTATTAAGAATAAATTTGATGTATTTGATACTTTCAAGAAATGGAAAGCTTTGGTTGAGATTGAAACAGGAAAGAAATTGAAGTGTCTTAGATCAGACAATGGAGGTGAATATTGCCGCAGAGAGTTTAATAGGTACTGTTTAGAATATGGAATTCGCAGAGAGAAGATAGTTCCAAGAACACCACAAGAAAATGGTGTGTCAGGAAAGGATGAATAGAACAATCATGGAGTGTGCAAGGTGCATGAGATTGCATGCAGGATTGCCTTTACAGTTTTGGGCAGATGTTGTAGATATTGTTGTTTATCTAATAAACAGAGGGCCTTCAAGTTCCTTGGATGGTGGTGTTCCAGAGAAAGCATGGACAGGTAAAAAGGTAAACTACTCTTTTTTAAAGCCTTTTGGTTGTGAGGCCTTTGTCCATATTGATAAAGAAAATAGAACAAAGCTTGAGGCAAAGTCAAAGAAATGTACCTTAATTGGATATGGTGTTAATGATTTTGGTTATAGCTTATATGATTATGAAAATCACAAAATCATTAGGAGCAGAGATGTAATATTCAATGAAAAGGTCTTGTATAAGAATCAGTTGCAGGAAAAGAAATAGGAAAAAGAAAACAAGGAATACACAGTTCTTGATGAAATCACTGAAAAAGTAAAGGTGCCTGAAAATAATAATAATCAACAACCACAATGGTAGCAACCACCACAACAGCAATAGGCACCCCAAACACCTGAAAGCGGTGTTAGAAGATCTACCAGGATAAGTAGACCCCCTGAATGATACTCTCCATTATATTATTTATTGTTGACTGATTTGGTGAACCTGAATGTTATGAAGAAGCAATGTGGGTTGAAAGCAGGAAGAAGTGGGAGGTAGCCATGGAAGAAGAGATGGACTCCTTAATGCATAACCAGACTTGGGACTTAGTCAGGTTTCCTGCAGGTAAAATTGCATTGCAGAATAAATGGGTTTACAGGCTGAAGGAAGAAGATGGAGGAAAACAGAGGTACAAATCTAGACCTGTGATGAAGGGGTTTGCACAGAAGAAAGGTATTGATTTTGATGAAATATTTTCTCTTATTGTTAAAATGACTTCAATCAGAACTATTTTAAGTCTAGTAGTAGTTGAAGATTTGCATCTTGAGCAGTTAGATGTAAAGACAACCTTTCTCCATGGGGATTTGGAGGAAGAGATATATATGCAGCAGCCACAAGGATATGCAGTGAAAGGGAAGGAGAAACTTGTGTGCAGGTTGAAGAAGAGCTTGTATGGCTTAAAACAGGCTCCAAGGCAGTGGTATCTAAAATTTGACAAGTTTATGTCTGAACAAGGTTATACTAGATGTCAATCTGATCATTGTGTTTATCTGAAAAAGCAAAATGATGGCAGCTATATTATATTGTTATTGTATGTAGATGACATGCTTGTTGCAGGATCTAACATGCAGGAAATAAATGTGCTCAAAAGAAAAATTGGCAAATTCATTTGCAATGAAGGATTTGGGAGCTGCAAAACAAATCCTTGGCATGAGAATAACTAGAGACAGGAAAAATCGTAAATTAACATTGTCTCATAATGAGTACATACAAAAGGTGTTGAAAAGATTTAACATGCACAATGCAAAACTAGTTATTACACCTTTTGCTAGCCATTTCAAACTTAGCAAGGAAATGTGCCCAAAGACCCAAGAAGACATGGATTATATGTCTAAAGTTCCATATGCATCAGCAGTTGGAAGCTTAATGTATGCAATGGTCTGCACAAGGCCTGATATTGCACATGCAGTGTGAGTTGTAAGCAGGTACATGAACAATCCAGGAAAGGAACATTGGATGGCAGTGAAATGGATTCTCAGATATTTGAAAGGTACCACAGATCAAGCATTATGCTTTGGTGGTTCAAACATTTCTCTACAGGGATATGTTGATGCAGATATGGCAGGTAACAGAGATAACAGGAGGAGCACTACAGGATATGTATTCACTGTTGGTGGAACAACTGTCAGTTGGTTTTCAAAAATCCAAAGTGTTGTTGCACTTTCAACAACAGAAGCAGAGTATGTTGCTGCTACAGAGGTTAGTAAAGAAATGATCTGGTTACAAAGGTTTATGGGTGAATTGGGTAAGGAGCATGATAAGGGCACATTATACAGTGATATCCAAAGTTCCATTCATCTTGCAAAGAACTCAGCATTTCATTCCAGGACTAAACACATACAACTCAAGTACAATTTCATACGATCAGTGTTGGAAGATGGACAGTTGAAGCTGGAAAAGATACACACTAGCCAGAATCCTGCAGATATGCTAACAAAAGTTGTAACCAGGGAGAAACTAAGAACATGCTCAGTTTTAATTGGTCTTCAAGGATGACGATGAAGATGAGAAACAACCAGGTCCAAAAGAGGAGTCATTGTCCAGCAAAATGAAGCAGCGATGGAGTTGCTACAATCATTCTCCAAGTGGGAGATTTTTGTGTGTGGAGCATGATTGTTCAGAGGTCTTTGTTTCAGCCGGATGTATACCCCAGGAATTTTTTACACCCCTCCACGCGGGGGGGTGCGGGCGGGACTTGTCCTTGTAAAAGTATAGTAATTTCTAGTCAATCTGGGCCGTTCATTAGGCGGATGATCTGACGGTAGAACTTATGTTTAGTTTAGGGTTTTTTGCCCTAGAAGGAAACCCCTCTCTTTATATGAGGTCATTGTATTTGAGGCTCTGTGATAGATGTGTATTCTAAGTGTGTGAGTGAGAAACAGAGAGGTGAGATTGTGAGAGAAAACAGAGGATATTACAACAGATTTGTTGTAGGTTGTGTCTCTTCATTTTGTTGGATAATAGAAAGGAAGGACTGGCTATTTGGGGTGGACGTAGCCCAAACTGGGTGAACCACGTATATCCGTGTCCCTCTTGTTTCATGCGTTTTCTGTGTTTATATTTCTACAATATTTTATGTGTTCCATTGCTCCGTAATATATAATTTTCTAACAATATTCATCACCATGCATAAGTCAGGTGTCCATCTCAACGGTTGGTAGTAGCATTGTGCTAGGAGAACACACATCTTGTCAAACCTTCAAATTATTATCAATTTCATGAAAACATGGACAATAAGGTACAAGGGATCCCCATTGCACTTGCCAAAGATGATGAAGCCAAAGGCGATAGAGTTGAAGGCACGCATTTGGAGTCAGATCCAGAACTATGAGGAACTCCCACTGTTCATCACCAGTTTGCTAGCATCACATGCATGGGTGTTCAGGAGCATGGAAATCATTCTATGCATGCATGTGATCCCATCCATTGGCTCACTCACTGAGGCAAATTCAAAGAAAAAAATACGACTAGAGCTATACATGTACTTCGATGAGTTGACGCATGTAGCTACCAGCGCAGACACTATGCATTAGTATATTGTTGGTTCAGCTGCACTCAAGACTATGATGCGAGTGTTATTAGATGAGTTGGAAAGAGGTGCAAAATTAGTGTACCCATATGCAATAAAGAAAAGAGTTCACTTTCAAAAGGATGTCACCACATAGTATGCGGACACCATCACGGAATACCAAGCTTGGCATCAGTTTGCCACCGTTGATCATCACGAGGATGTCGAAGATTTGTTCTTCCCATAGCTCTCTGAGCCTTAGTGATGTATTGCATGTCTTACTCAAGCCTATTTTTGTCTCACATGGGTACATGTGAAGATTGTAATGTAACATGTTATAAAAGTGAAAGACCAAGTCTCGATAGTAGAATGCAACAATCATGTAGTAGTTGAAGAGTCATGAGGGTAGGTGAAGAGTCACAAAGGGGAATGTTAAGGCTCACCCCACCCTTTTCTATTTATGTAACCTCACAACTCATTATAGAGGCTTTTGGGAGCCAAGCTTCCTATAGGTGTAACTTAGAGAAATCTTGGAGTGTATTGTAACAAGCCTTGGCTTCTCCAAAGTGCAGAGCTAGTACATCTCTTTGGAGGAGCGGGCGACAATGACTTTAATGTTTCGCTATTGGGACTAGTGGTTGGTCATGATTGTATGTGTGATTGGATATTTCACTCTTTTAATATAAAAAAGCCAACACATTTCATGCATATGATGTTATTTTAGTTTGATTATCCTAGTTACTCTAATGATATATGTAGTTGTTATTTACGCATGTATATATGGACTATTTCGTATATGTGTGTATGAATCGTATCGAAATGTATTGTTGGTATAACCATCACTTTTGATCGTCGTCTATCCTACTTTCCATCTTGTGATGTCTTAATTATCATGTGTTCCATTTCAAGCTATGTGTTATCACAGGTTTCTAAGGGACACATTCATCCCTTGTTCCGTGTCTTAGAGCCTTTCATGCACCTTCCTTGACTTGCTACCAAGGTCACACCCTTGTTACTAACAATGGCATCTTACTTACCTCTACGTGCAATCGTGGTCAAGGCGATACCATACTACCACACTACTGGGAATCTTACTTCAAATGGTATGAGGTCTAGTTGGGACTTCTTAACAGGGAGATCCCTTGACATGTTGGCGAGTCTAGCACCGCCAATACTACACTAGGTCAATTTTGCACTAGGTCATAACATGAACATAAAGGCCACTAGTACATGAAAAACTTTCAACCACACCATTTCCATCATCTATCCATCATGAGTGTGACAACATATGATTGACTTCAATGGAAACACAACAAGCTCAATTCTAACTCAACTAGTTGCAACCATGATAGAAGGAAGACATACAAACATGAACTAGACTACATAGGGTAGACATCAATGCCAAAATGAGATAGCTACCATCGCGAACCAATGGCAACATTAGATAGCTGGAACCATGCACACCATAATTCCAACAATATCCTAATTTGGCATTGATGGCAACCATACACAAACTCCAGACCAACATCCTCTATCACTACCCCTTTGAAATCAATGGAAAAGGGTCAACTCCATCTGATAAGGAAATAAGAATACAAATATAAAAGCTCAATCATCTAACCTCCAAATGGATGAAAATTAATTTACATCAGTAATCATTCATGCCTCTCATATCAACAATAAGAAGCACATATAACCAATAATCATTTAGAGTAGTATATCCAACCAAACAACCTCTAATAACATGCAACAATATGTACAATTGTAAGAAACATCGATGGAAATTATGCCATAATATGTGCATATATATAAAGAAACTGTCCCATATATCTATAGCAGTTAACTCATGGCATCAACATCTACATGAGGCAGCCACACAAAATCTCCCCTACAACTACATAGTAGCAACATCAATAGCTATCATCAATCTCTCTGCTCATATAATGAGGCCAAGAACCCCAACATTCATAACATACCATGAGGGACACCATGAACACCTCCAAGTAGACAATAGTGCCAAAAATGGATGGATGAATTAAATAGGAACATATAATGCTCCCCCTGAACATATGTCATATCCAAGTTGTAGTGACCACTTCCACTAAAAACAATCCTTCCTTTCGACAAACAAAGACACCATATGGACCATGTCTCCACATGACCATCACTATATGACATATAAAATTGTACATACATGGATGTAGAAGTGACATAAGACCTCATACATGAAAAATATATGACCATAACCTGACCTCATGAATCATGACTAAATGATCCAAATATACATACAATAAAAGTACATGGCTTCATGAGCAGTCTACATGAATATATCAATAAATACATGGATGCTATGATAATCTCCTATGGACAAATGACTCAATGACATATCATGATTGTTACATCAACACTAGCCCATACACATGGCTTCAAAAATGACTCAATGAAACTCCAAAACAGGCCTATCATTATGATGACTCAACAAACTAAGGACCAAACTCTCAACCAACATAAAATGATGATACAATAAAAATTACATGGCTGTAATAATCATCATAAGACACCCCATAAATGGTTTTTTCATGTCTCAGATAATCTCTATGCATGCTCATGCATACCAATATCTCCTTCTATGCATGGGTGTACAAACTTTCCAACCAGCTTGTCCGTGAAACCAAAAGCATATATATGGCTAAAAAATGTACTAGTTTCACTTAGAAAACATATCTAAATAAGCTACAAATAAATCAGTGAAAAATAATGAGGGAAATGTCAAATAACTCATGTAAATATTATACATGCATATCTTCCCGTGAGCTCAATATACTTCAAATACATAGGTTGATCCTATGGATCTGAAAGAGCATGAGGCTCAAATGAACTCATCATATGTTGCTACAACAACTTGTACTCATCAAAATATCACACTACTACCATACGCTCCCCCTGAGGTTATGCACCTCCCATGAACTCTGCAGTCCTCTTATAAATATGCAGGAAGAAATCATGGATTGCAAGAGGGGCTTCTCTTCACCATTTTAACAGTTGTTGCTCCTTCTTTCTCCACGTGGTCTTGAGCTGCTTATTTTCTTCCTTCACTGGTTTTTTGGTAGATCCTCTCTATTTTTGCTAATCTTGCCAGTTTTTCCTTAAGTAATGGGGTATCATATTCTCTTTCCATATGGCCAAAATTATAACATGTGTAGAACTCCACATGACCAAGATATGAATCAAGAGGATCAAATATCCTACTTCTCATGTCATATCTATACCCTTCATGCAATGTGCTTCTCCTACATTGGTTAGATATGCAATCAGATTCCTCATGGCAAAACAAGTTACATGAATAGAAATAACCATAAAAATCATGATTATACCTATTGGCCAATCTCCTTGGCTATTGAAATGGATGCAAGATCCACTGATTAGGTCTATACATTATTCTCCTATTGCTAGATGCAACATGTCCAAGCTTGTGACTGTTGGTTTTAAACCTGTACAAAAATTACCTACAAACAAATTCTTAAAATAGAAAAATAAACAATGGTGAGAACATAAAACAAATATAAACAAATATTTTTCCATGGATCCCAAAACTCAGACTACCAAATTGGTTTTTCATTATATTCCTTTCAATGTTACAATACACATATATACATTTCAAATCATTCATAAACCTAATCCATTAACCTTGTATTAGAACATAATCGTAGTTCCCTTGACCAAATCTACAAAATACCATGGGCAGAAAACCATCATGCCAAAAACCATGTGCAAAACCCATGCACAAAGCCATTGGTAGGACTACACACCATCTTTGGGTTCACTTGCCATCATTGGGTTCATAGAAAAATAATAATCTCGGGGCACTGGCCCAAACCCCATGCATGGGGTATACCACCCGCCTACAAACCCCCCGACATGGGGGGCTGCCACCCCCTAGTCATGGAAAGAATACAACACACACCCGACATTCTCTGACTTGTTATTTTCTTTCCACAAAGGGGGTCACAAGAGAGCTTAGTCATTAGTCCAAGCGTATAATGCCCATTTGTTATCTACATCAAGAAAATTTCTTAGTGCTTACAGACTTCATCAATGCATCACTCATAAACCCTAATCCATTAACCCTGTATTATAACATAACCATAGTTCCCTTAATCAGATCTACAAAATACCATGAGTAGAAAACCATGATGCCAAAAACCATGTGTAAAACCCATGCACAAAACCATTTGTAGGACTACCCACCATCTTTGGGTTCACTCACCATCATTGGGTCCACATAAAAAAAATCTTGGTGCGCTACCCAAAACCCCATGCATGGGGTATACCACCCCTCTACAAACCCCCCAACATGGGGGAGCTTCCACCCCCTAGTCATGGAAAGAATATAACACACACGCAACATTCTCTAACTTGTTATTTTGTTTCCACATAAGGGGTCACAAGAGAGCTTATTCATTAGTCCAGGCCTATAATGCCCATTGTTTCTCTACACCAAGAAAAATTCTTAGTGCTTACAGACTTCGTCAATGCATCTGTAACATTATTCAAAGTGTCCAACTTTACCAGCAACACCATTTTTTCCTCAACCATAATCCTCACAAAGATATATTGAACATCAGTGTACTTTTTCTTTAAATGATAAGAAAGGTTCTTTGCACTTTGGTTATCACAATCTATCCTTATACCTCATTGTACCAACCCCATACTTGAGCACAATCTATTAAACCAAACTCCTTCCTTGCTTGCATGAGTGGCTACCATGTATTCATCATATGTAGATGAAAGAGCCACTAGAGACTAGCTTTTTCTCATCCAACTTACTTATCCTCCAAATAGGTTAAGCACATACCCACTTATAGATCTTTTCTAATCTAGATCTCTAGCCCAGTTTGGATCAACGAAGATGAGAAGTCTAAAACTTTATCCAATCCAAGTCGTTCTTGGTAGCACAAATTATAATCATTAGTTCCATGCACATATCTAAAAACCTGCTTCAATGTTGTCCAATGATCCTTCCTTGGTTTTGACATAAACCTGCTCAATACTCCCACTGCATGTGCAATGTATGGTCTAGTATATACCATTACATACATCAAGCAATCAACTGCACTTGCATATGGAAGATGGGACATGTCCTCTTCCTCTTCTTGTGTCTTGGGACACTGTTCAACAGATAACTTTAGACCTACAGGAATAGAAACCTTCATGAACATATTATCCTGCATATTAAACCTCTTCAATATTTTCTTGGCATTCTTCCTTTGGTTTAACCAAAGCTTCATCTTTGCTTGATCTCATTTAATTTCCATGCCAAAAATATATTTTGCAGCACCAAGTTCCTTCATGTCGAATTTGGAGGACAATTGGGTCTTCAAATCCTAGATAATTTCTTTGTCATTTCCAATCAACAACATATCATCCACATATAAGACCAAAGAAATAATATGGTCACCAATTAATTTAAAATACACACATGATCCACTTGGCAATAGGAGAAAAAATCTCACCAAAATCAATTCTTAGCACCTAGGAATAGCCTTTTACTACTAGCCGAGCTTTTTATTTCTTAACCTTTCCTTTTGCATTCATTTTCTTCTTAAACACACATTTTCTACAAATGGGTTTCCTTCCAACCAACAACTCCACCAAATCCCAAGCCTTATTTTTATCCAAAGTTGCCATTTCATCAACCATGGCTTCTTTCTAGAGTTGCCCATCCTCTGAATCCATTTTCTTCCTCACAGTTCTGGGATCATTATCAATAACATATAAAGAAAAATTTGAACATAAACAATATGGACTATATCTCTCTGGTTGTCTTCTCTCTTGAACTGATCTTCTCAAAATTGGAGTTTGTGGCTCTTCTTCTTCTTATTTTTATTCTGCTATAGAGCCTGATTCTTTCTCCTTTAGCTCAAACTATATCTTCTCAGGTTCCTTTGGTAGGAATTCATATTTAATAACGTCTTTCACCTCTCTAAACACCACATCTTGGTTGTACACAACCTTCCTTATTTCTAGGTTCCAAATCTTATAACCTTTTAAACCATCCTTATACCTAATAGAGATGCACCTTTCACATTTACTGTCCAACTTGGTTCTTTTCTCCTTTGGAACATGTACATTTGCATCACAACCAAATATCCTCAGCTGTGAAAGAGAGGGTTTCTTACCAGTCCGTACCTCATTTGGAGTCTTATCCTCTAACTCTGAGGAATGTGGTTTATTAACCAGGTAACATGCAGTATCTATTGCCTCTACCCAAAATTCCTACCCTAATCTAATGCCACTAAGCATGCTTCTTTCATTTTCCATCAATGTCCTATTCATTCTTTCTACAACACCATTTTTCTGAGGTGTGTATGGAGTAGTCTTCTACTATGCTATACCCCACTTCTTACAGAACTCTTCAAATTCCTTCTTGTAAAACTCTCCACCATTATCATTTCTCAACACCTTAATATTCTTCTTTGTCTGATTTTCCACCAGAGCCTTAAATTATTTAAACATGTCAAAAAATTCAGATTTATTCCCGAGGAAATATATCCATGTATTCCTTGAGAAGCCATATATAAATGAGACATAGTACATGGACTTAACCAGTGATGGAAACAATGTAGGTCCAAACACATCATTGTGCACAAGCTCTAATATCCCTTTCACCCTCTTAGCACCTGAGGGGAAACTGACATGATTCTGCTTCCCATATACATAATGTTCATAGAAATCAAAATCCAAAGAGAAATTAGACATACCTTCTATCATACCATTGGTATGCAGTATTCGAAGGCCCTTATCTCCACTATGTCCAAGCCTTTGATGCCATAGCATGGTATTTTCTCCAGAGACCACTAGATTTTCTGTTACACTTTCAGGAACCACTAAACTGTTACACCCATCAATAATAGTGCTACCCAAAATCTTAAACAAAGTTCCAATCCGAACTCCCCACACCAATACCAGTGCTCCCCTAACCATCTTACATGTATCTTTCTTGAACATTGATTTTACACCTGCATCATCCATCTTACTTACATAAATTAGATTTCTAGTTAATCCATGAATATGAAGAACACCAGAAAGTGTTCTAATCCTTCCATGTTGCAACTTCAGCTTTCCTTTTCTGTGTCATATGATTCTAACCTTCCTATCATCCCCTAAGAAGACATCACCACCAGTATATTTCTCATACTCATAGAACCACTCCCTATGGGGAGTGAAGTGAAAGGATGTACTTGAGTCAATCAACCATGCCTCGTGATCTAAATGTGTATTTGAATAAGATTCCAAGTACACATCCCCACCTTCATTTGAGGTGTTTTTCTCTTCTATGGAATGAGCATCATCAGATCCCTTTCCTTTCTCAGGAGCTTTAGATCTACAATATTTTTTGTAGTGCCCTCCCTTTAAGCATTTCTAGCACACCTTTACAGGTTTTCCTAGATATTTAGATCTCCCTCTTGATTTAGATATCCCTCTTGAGGGCTTATTTTTATTTCTGTCTTGGGACCATCCTCTCATAGAAAAGGCATCTCCATTTTGTCTCTCCATATTTTCCATCTCATCTCTTTTGATAGCAAGGTTGAGACTATTTCATCAAACTTTAAGGTAGTTGTATTGCTACCTATGAATCTAGTAGAGAACATATAAAAATGATGCAGTTATCTTCTTCTAGAATTTTTATATCAACAGATAAAAACTGGCTTACCACAGTATTAAAGGAATTTACATTCTCTATCAACGATTCTACATCCTTCATCATCACGTTATACATATTTTTTCGCAGGACCAGTTTGTTCACCAGAGACATATATTGGTACAAAGTCCTTAAGTTGTCCCACAAATCATTCACGTAGCTTCCCATGATACATTCAACAATACTTAATCTAAGAGACACAATCGTATTTTTCTCTTCACCTTGATCTAACTTCGCCCAGTCTTCTGCTGAAATTCCTTTTGGTGTCATGCTTGGATCTACAACTATCCACTAATCTCAGTCCACCAACATATCCTCCATATTGAGCTTCCACAACTCAAAACTTTGACCATTAAATTTCTCGATCTCTATCTTTCAACTATTTGCCATCTTCTTTCACTGCAATAATCGATCCTGAAGATTTCCCACTAAACAGAGTATATCATAGGCCCGAGAAAAAATCCTTAGTATTAAAATTTTCTTGTTGAAGCCAAAATATCTCTGATACCAAATGTAGGTTTTAACCCTGTACAGAAATTACCTACAAATGAATTCTTAAAAAAATAGTAAACAATGGTGAGAACATAAAATAAATATACATAGATATTTTCCCCTAGATCCCAAAACAGGGACTACCATATCGATTTTTCATTATATTCCTTTAAATGTTACAATACATATATATATACATGTTGAAGAATTCATAAACCCTAATCATTTAACCCTATATTAGAACATAATCGTAGTTCCCTTAACCAGATCTACAAAATACCATGGGAAGAAAACCATCATGACCAAAACCATGTGCAAAACTGATGCACAAAACCATGGGTAGGTCCTCCCACCATATTTGGGTCTGCCCCCCATCCTTGTCTTCACCCAACTATTATTGGTCCCGCACAATAAATAAAAAATCTTGGGGCTTTGCCCCAGACCTCGTGTACAGGGGCTACTCTCCCCCCCCCCCCCCATCAAGTCATGGAAAGAATATAACACACACCTAATAGCGGAAAATGATAACATTCTACCTTATGCACAAAAGGAATTAGGGCACTTTGATTCCTTTGAAATTTTATAGATTTGCCATGATCCTCTCTTGAAGCAAAGGATCTTCTAAATGTAGGTGTGCCTTGAGGTTTTCTTTTTCTGTTGCTACTAGTTTTGTTGGTTGACTTGTTGCTAGTTTTACTTCTTATTTCCTTGGTCTCTACTCTTGCTACTAGTATTGTTCGTTACAGGCTTCTTGGTTTCTTATTTTTTGTTCTTTCTTGCATGCGAACTAGACTTACCATTTTGAAATCCAAGACCAAATCCATCTAATGGTGATCTCTGGATCTCAAGAAAATTTTCCAAGACTACAATGCTCTTCTCCATCTTCTATTGTTTTTTCAAGGACACCACTTCAACTTCTAATATTTCCCTCATATTCCTTCTCTTTGTACTAATTCCTCATACCTTCTTCAACTCTTTTTCATTCTTCCAATTTAACCTTTACGCTGATAATATCCTCCTTGAGTGTGGTTGCCTTATCATCACAGATCTGCAATATTTTTTCTTAATCCTTGCATGCAGTTGTTAGTCTAGAAATCTCAACTCTAAGAACCTTAATATTGTTCTCATCTTTAGTATGCACTTTAGCATAATGAAAATCTGAATCCTCAAAATGGTAACTCAAAATAAAATCATTAGCATCTATACCTTTGGATTCATTTTGCTACAATACCTTTGGTCCTTGATCATGTGATTTCTACACATTTTTGGTTGAACCACCTGCATTAGGAAGATGAGACTCTTGTGGCTAAGGTTTTTGATTTTGAAGGCCCTTCTTCTTGTTATTTTTCTTATTATTCTTCTGATTGCCCTTTTTCTCATTCTCCATATTGTTGTTAGTACCATCTCAAAATATGGACTCTAGCTTGTCCCACATTTCTTTGGCGCATTTCCAATCTACTAGCTTCTTATAATCATCATCACGAATATTCTTGTAGATTAAGTGTTTAGCTTGCACGTCTTGCTGTAAAACTATAGGTGCAATTGGGTCCTTGACACATCCTTCATATACTAGTCTCCAAATGTTAGATCCATAAGACAAAAACTGAGATTTAACATTTTTGCTCCATACCTTGAAATTTGCAGTAGTGAGGACAACCACTCCTTGAGAAGTCATTCTGAAAAAAAATAAAAATAAAAAAAATAAATAAATAAATAAAAAAAATAAAAATAAAATCAATTTTTTTGCCAACAAACCCCAGATCTACTCTCTAGTGATGAAGTTGTAGCCAAGAGATCCTCCTCTAATACTAGTTGTTGGAAACCTTTGAGCACTACTAAGAGGAGGGCGAATTAGTAGTGTGTCTTACTAACAATTCTCAATAATTTAAACTTCTCTACTGAATCACATGTATTAACTAACACATTATATCATTACATGAATATAAACAATGTAATAAGCTAATTTAAACAACCATGAGATCAAAATTACACAAAAATACAATCAAACAAAACCACAAAACCCATCACACAAGAGACACAAGAATATGTGGTGGAAAACCCTTCACCGGGAGAAAAACCACCCTTGTTGTTGTTGCACTACTTTGAATATTCTATTAAGAAAATGATGTCTTTTACACAAATTTTCTAACTCCCATCATCATGGAGACTTGATCTCATACACAATCAATTGAGCCCCATTAGCCAGGAGACTTGATTGTACTAATCATCCCAGAATACTATGTTCTCACATCGATCTACGAACCACCATCCATTGAAAGCCACCACAATCAACAATCCTCACCCAACTCTGATTGGATATAGAAACGGTTCCTTTAGTTGAGTCCTTGAAATAACTTATCCACTATCATGAAGTCACTGCTCCTCTACTCTATGTCGACCTCGTTTCATATATTTTTAAACTGGGTCCCAAGACTCTATGCTTAATTGTGATTCAACTTTGCAATCAAATATCAATAGCAAGAATCTCTGCAAATCATATAAAATAACATAACAACATGCTATCTGCTCAAGAAAATACTGGACACAATCTATTAATGAAAACTTAAAAATATAATCACCAACAATTAAAATAAACTCACACTCTACCATAACCTCAAACCCTAACTCCAAAATATAATTACTCCATAATACAATCAACAACATAAAACACAACAATTTTTTTCCAAATTCACTATCAACACCTACACAAAAATGTGAGAGTCACAAAATTGGAGCTATACCAAGATCTCCATATCTGCCAATACACTCTACTACAATTCTCTGCATCTCTAATCTACAATCGGAAGTTCTGAATTAATACAATGCTTCAACAAATACCTCTTCTCATTCTACTACCATTAGAATTCATACACTAAAGAAATTGTAACAACCATGGTGAAAAGTTCATGTAATAAAAGTTAATAAAGGCAAAGTAAGACCATGGGTAAGGGACACGTATTCCAAGTTGAATTTTGGGAAAATATATCCTAGTGGGCATCACTGGATTTGTGTTTTGGCTAATGAAAATTGGAAAAGTCTAAGGCAAAGGCATTAAAACAAAAAAAATCATTTTTTCCACATTTATTTATGAAAATAAAGGAAATTAGGAGAAAAGGAAGGTAAAAGGTCACAAGTTGCATGTGAGGAGGAAATTGAAGGAAAATAATAGAAATTCAAGAAAATAGAGGCTTCATTCATAAAAAGGCTTCTAAGGATTAGTTGGTAACCTTTTTTCAGTTCAAGTTTGGAGCTCTCTCATTATGCACTCTCTCTCTCTCTCACTCTTGTTATCACCTAAATCCGCCTTAGGCTGAAAGAGGGCAAAATTCAGGGTAACCACAAACCACACTCAGTTTGGTAGCTAGCCATCCCAGAACAGGAGAGGGCTCTCTCTGAGTCACACTCAGTAGATTGATAAATGAAAATGCCTAAGATGACTTTCAATGAACTATTTATCTTAGGCTAGTAAGTGAAAACGGATACACGAAATGATTTTTATGAATGACTACATTTCTGGGATGTTATGGGACCAATGGACCTCAATGAACAGAGAACTTAATACAAAGGCACGGATTATTTCGTGAGGCAAGGTAGGTGAAAAGCCTAGAAATTTAGTTTTAAGATAGTGCAGAATGGAGAGATTGATTAAGAGGGTGAAAAGGGCATGGACAACATGAATCCTTTTCAACAGAAGAATGAACACTGAGCATGAAATTTTCCCACAGGCAGAGCAATAAAATTGATTTCTACCTTAGCTAACTTAGAAAATTTCAATGGAAATGAATATGAAATGAGCTATGAAACATAACAAGATACATATGAAACATAAGAGACACATTTCCTACACTCACAACCACATGAATCTCATGAAACAGAGCCACTGCCTTTCATTAATCCTCTGTAAAAAATATACAATTCAGAAACAGAGTTTCTTTCCCACAGTCTCCCAGAAGTTACAAGCCAACCAACCCTTTGCAAATACTTTGAATACAATATATAGAATGTGCCATGAAGATATAGAATGCCCAAGGGTTGGGGAGTTACTCAAATCATTACAAAATGAAGGTGGAGAGCCAAACAACAGCTACAGGTGCAGTGCCACAAACATGACAAAGGCTTGGGTGGCCCTTTGCCTTCCTTTGCCACTTGGATAACTGACCATCTGGAGTGAAAATACTTTTAAAACCACCTTAGGTGCTGAAAAACTAAAGTGCATATGAGTGGGCCCACTTACAAAAAGTCAGGAAGCGAAATTTCACGAAACAGAGGCATTCTGGGCCTTTTTTCCTATATGCGT
>APFE030765741.1:113911-133824 GCA_000404065.3 Pinus taeda
CATGCTTGTAACTCGGTGAGGGTAGTGGGTTCATCCCTGACATGTTTGCCACTCTTGTGGTGTCTCCTGGGAGCCTGCTCTTCTGAGGATGAGTCACTATGTGTCTCCCCTCATACTCAGACGAATGTTGTGATGACATGACTGCAATGTGGACTGTGATTAGGTTGCCCCTTTGATGATGGTGTGAGGTTGGGTGCCTTTGTAATATCTATTACCAAGGGGAACAACGAAACAGGGATTGTTAGGAAGGGAGTGATGAAATGGGGATAGGGTTTATAGGGAGAAATTAGTTAGGGATATGGGAGGAGTTTGGGGTATTTTGATGGGGTAGGGTTTGGGGTTTCTATTGAGCAATAGGAGGAGGGGAAAGGGAATATGAGTTTGGTAGTGTTAGGGTAGTGAAAATAGGAGAAATGACATGGGGGAATAAGGAACAGGGGTAGGGTAGGAAAAATCAAGCCTTGGCAGCAATGACACTGTTAGACAACCCTAGCCAAAATGGTTTTTCTTTGGTGTCTTCTTGTGTTTGCTTTACGAAATGTTTTTGCATTCAATCACCAGCAATAACCC
The DNA here is from genome assembly GCA_000404065.3 of Pinus taeda. Lineage (NCBI taxonomy): Eukaryota > Viridiplantae > Streptophyta > Pinopsida > Pinales > Pinaceae > Pinus > Pinus taeda. The sequence goes on from APFE030765741.1 coordinate 114,482, forward strand.
ACCATATCTTTATCAAATTTGATGCACAAGTGAGTTTGAGAGCCTACCTTGCAATTAGAGGGGCTTCACAAAAGATTTGAGGGAGTTTTGGCACGTTTCGGGCGCTTTGTCTCTGTGCGCCGCGCTTCTGTCTGTGTGCGTCATGCCCTGGGTGTGCACTACGCTAGTTATAAGTTTGAACGATGGGCGGGTGCTATGTGCGCCGCGCCCCTGCCTGTGTGTGTCGCGCCCTTGTAATCACCTCCAAACCGACTCCATCTCCTTGTTTATGCCTTTGTCTGTATGCGCCGCATGCAAAGCCCAATGCACCACGCCCTAGGTATGTGTCGCGCCCTTAAGACAATCACATTGTGGGCAGGTTGTGTGTGCATCGCGCCCTCTGTGTGCGCCGCGCTCCTGGTTATATGCGTCGTGCCCTCCAAGGTCGCCTCCAACTCACTCAATCACTCACCAATGCACACTCACGCCTTTCCAACACTTCTCCAAGACTTGTAATGGCACAACACATTTTTTTTTGACAAAAATTTGTATATATAGCCTTGGAAGAGATGGGTTTAATTTTTTCCTCTTCAAAAATCCATTTTTCTAATGTTTGAATTTTGCACGTTTTCACTGACTTTAAAACACACTGATTTTCATTTTCCCTTTGCAATTTTAGCTCAAATGATGCAATTTTTGGCACTCTTTATGGGGATTGCACGACAGGACATTTGGTCACGGACACCATGATTGCATCTGACAAAATCAACTGACGACTTTTTTTAAAATTTTGTCATAAATGACGCTGTTTGACTTTTCTTCAAAACATAGTTTTGAAGAAGAGTCGAAGTCTATCCACATGATGATGATTCATGAAGCTCTCTGAACCATAATTGTGTAAGGGCCTCACTCTGGCCTGCATGGCTTTACTAGGCATGTTCAAAGACCAAATTGATGAATTCCTAGACCCAGACCTCGAAATGACCTTTGTCCTTTAAAGGACCAGACCTTGACTATCATGGACTTTGATGATGATTGATAAAAGACCTGAGCCAGCAGGAGCCAAACATGAGGGGGAATGACTATCATGACCTTCTCCGCCAGATTATGGCATGCCCCTAGCGGAATGCAACTGGGAGAATGGAGCGGGACATCTAATCATGAAATGCATAAAGAGTGTTGATCTCTGACGGAGGACTAACCAGACCGACTCTAACATTGGCTCCAATGGGGGATGGTAGCTCCTTGGAGGTGCCAAAAACAACAGATCTCTGGAGGAGCTAGACAGTGCCTTCGTCCATTGGGCTATGGAGTCATCATTTTGATAAATAATATAGGACTCTGACTCATTTATGAAACTGAAACGACCCAAAACAAACTGACTCAAACTTGATATTGAAATGACTTAAAGACTAGTTTGAACAACTCTAACGAAACTGAAATAAAATGGTATTTACAGTGATAGTGGAAGTAGCGTTGATAACTTAGAATTGGTACCGCTTGAGCAGTTGACCATTGATCGGCCCTCCTAGACAATCCTCTCCATTTATTTCCTTAAGAAGAAAAACATTCAGCCCCTGATATGCTGTAATCTTGAAAGGACCTTTCCAGAGGTTCTCGAACTTACCGTGCTTGCCTTTCTCCTCATTCCTTGCATCCCACTTCATCACTACATCATCCACCTGAAATTTATCCACCTTTGCCTTTCTATCATAAATTTTCTTGATTTTCTCCTGCAATTTGGATGTGTTCTTGAAAACTTCTTCTCTGGTCTACTGCAAGTGGACCATTTGATTCAGCCTTCTCTACATGGGATCTTTTTCACCGCCGCCCACCTAAAGAAGTTTGACAACCGGGGCAGTGAGGGAGGAAGGAAATACTGTATCAACTCCATAAACCATCTCAAACAGTGACGTACCTATGGATTTCTTCTGGCTGGCCCGATCTGCCCAAAGCGCATTTACCAACCTCTTATGCTAGCTCTTCTTGTTCATTTCCAGCAGCTTCTTGATTATGTTGACCAATGATTTGTTTGAAGATTCCGCTAATCCATTGCCTTGTGGATGATAGGCAGTTGAATGACCCAAAATGATGTCATATTCATGACAAAACTCTACCATCCTCTTTGATTTGAAAGTTGTTGCGTTATCGGTGATTAGCTTATTCGGACAACCAAAGCGAGACAAGATGTTATTTTCGAGGAATGAAATTATTACCGCATCTGTAGCTCGTCTGGTGGGAATCGCCTCAATCCATTTTGTGAAGTAATCTGTGGCTGTGAGGATCCATCTATGCTGTCTGAAAAAAGCGGGATGAATTTCGCCAATGAAATCCAACCCCCATTGCTGAAAAGGGGCGCTCACCTCTATGGGCTTGAGTGGTAGAGGCTGTAACTTCCGCTTTCCTTTGAAAATTTGACACTTATGATAGTGCTTGACCATCTTATATACATCAGCAAACAATGTCAGCCAATAGTACCCTGCTCTCAAAATTTTTTTCGCCGTTGACTTCCAAAAGAGGTGACCTCCACAGTGTCCTTGGTGGTAGTCCTCCATGACTAGCTTTGCTTCCTTTTCCACCAAACAATTTAACAAAATGCCACCAGGATCTTTCCAATACAGTGCTGAATTAAGAATGCAAAACTTGGCAGCCTTCAACTTGAGTGTTCTCGCTTTGTTTCTAGTCATGTCGGGCAAAGGTGACAAATTTTTGAGCACATATATGATATCAGAATACCATGGAGAAAGAGCAAACATTTCAGATACCTGAACTGGCGGTTCTTCATCGTTCTCATCGGACAAAGAAACGATCAGATTTATGTCCAAAGCATGCAAGTTTGATTCAACCATTAGCTTCACCAATCCTTATCCTTTGTCCAGTTTTGTAGGCTTTATTTCTACGTCATATTCCAGCAAGGCTGCAATCCACTTGCCTCTTCTTCCTTCCGGATCTGCCTGCACTAAAACATCTTTTACAACATCATTAGGAACATAGGCCAGAACGTGAGAATGTAGAATATACACCCAGAAATCTTTCAATGCCTTCACAAGTGCAAGATCCTAATTCTCAATGATGTTATACTTTAAAGCTGCGTCTCTTATAGCTCTTCTGAAAAATGCAATGGGTCTTTCATGATCATCTCTCTTCTGGAATAATACCGCTGCCATAGTATGCTCCGAAGCAAATGAAAACAATATGAAATCCTGAGTATAGTCTGGACTGACTAGAACTAGTGCCGAGGAAAGAGCCAATTTGACCAAATTGAAAGATTTTACCGCCTCTTCCATCCATTTCACTTGGTTGTCCTTCTTAAGCATCTTTGTCATTTCTCTTAGATGCTCCGTGAGATTGGGTACAAAGAGGCGGAGGAAGTTCATCTTTCCATTGAATGATTGTATCTCCTTTTTATTCTGGGGCAGATCTATTTGCTGAATTGCTTGCACACATGCCGGGTCAATACGGATGCCATCCTTTGAGATAATGTGCCCAAGTAGTTTGCCTTCTTCCATGGCGAACAAGATCTTCTTTGGATTCAGCGACAAGCCATATTTTCTGCACTTTAGGAAGACAATTTTAAGATGGTACATGTGCTCTTCATCAGATTTAGAAAACACCATCAAATCGTCCAAATACACCACCAAAAAGACATCCTTCTCGTTTGCAAAAGCTAAGTCCATAGCACGTTGAAATGTGGCACCTGCATTCTTCAAACCGAAAGGTATTTTCACGTAATGAAAGGTCCCCCATGGAGTGGTGATGCCTATCTTGTCTCGGTCATCCTCATGGACAGAAACTTGGTTATATTCGAAATAACCATCAAGCAGTGACATGCGAGATGCCCCCTCTACTCGTTGAAGTATATGGTCCATTTTGGGCAGTGGATAGTGGTCCTTCAATGAAACTTTGTTGAGATTTCTGAAATCAATGCATAAGCGAATCTCACTTGTCTTCTTCCTTACGGGCACCAAGTTGGAGATCCAATTTGAAAATCTTATTGGCACAATGATCCCTGATTTGTACAACCTGTTGATCTCCTTTTCAATAGATGGCAGCAACTTTGGATTTAGCCTTCTCAACTTTTTTCTGAATGGTTTTTGATTGGGCTTGATGGGTATAGTGTGCTGAATTATATTGGTTTCATATGTCTTTAAGTCGGAATAGTCCCAAGAAAACACATCTGCAAATGAAGACATCAAACTGATATATTTGTCCTTGATCTTTGGTGGCAATGCTTTGGACAATTTTACCAATTTAGGATTTGCAGCTGTCCCGATATTGACCTCTTCCACACCCTTCTCTGTTGGCTGCAATGTCGGCTTGGGGGCTACATCATCCTGATCAAAGAGTTCTTCTAGAGGTATCAAGCCTTTGGGAATAACGTTATTTTTCAGCTGCAACACATCCATTTCATTGATCTGCATTTCATCTGTACCCTTGCCTTTTCCATCATCATTTTCTTCATCAATTGAGGTCTCTTTAAACTTGCCTTTGTTTTGCAGAAAATCATTAATCTCATCATCATCTTGGAACACTTTCCAATATCTCCGATTGTCTGGAACAGTTGGATGGTGCTTGACATGAATCTTGAATTTGTTACTTGAGTTCATTGGGATTTTCAAACTACTCGCTGCATTAGAAAGAGCATCAGCAATGCTTTTTGTATGTGAGGCACACATGTCAATGTGTATTCTGAAAATAATTTCAAAATGTCTAGGACTGCGTTACGGTAGGCCCGCATCCTAGGATGCTTTGCTTGATATTCGCCTCTGACCTACTTGATAACCAATTCAGAGTCATCATATACTGAAATCCTCTTAGCGTTCAGCTTTCTTAGAATCTTTAGGCCAGAAATCAGAGCTTCATACTCAGCTTCATTATTTGAACATTAAAAAGCCAACTTGTAAGAGCATACTTGTACGTTACTAGGGACCTTGTTTGGGGCGGAGAAAGGACTACGTACCCAAATTCCAATTCCAGTGCCATCATTTCCCACCGCTCCATCGAAATCCATGGTCCACAAACCTTCTTCTTCCTCTTGCAAGTGCTGGAAATATGTTTGTTGTGCCTTGTCTGCTTGTTGTCCATTGCTTTTAGCTGATTGCCCAACGGTGTTCTGTTGTTCTTCTTTTTTCAAAACTTCTCCGAAATTTTCTGTTATTTCCGGGATATCATCTGCTTCTACTAACTGGCTATCTATATCATTGAAACTATCTGAATATAAAACAAAAGACTCTAAATCTATATGTACATAGTTAATAGGATGATTTATTGGTTTCTCCTTGCTTGTGATCATGTAATTCATTTTTTTTCCTGATATAATTTCCTCATTTGTCCAAATATTGGAATCGTTGCATAGGAGAAATCTAGCTATGTCCCTTTTAGCTTCACTACCCAAGACCTGGAAAGAAGCATGCCAAACCTTCGAGGAATGTCTGCCACCACAATATCCATCAAAACATTCTTCATGGGGAGCTGATCCAAACTCACAACCAAGTCTTTGATGAGACCTATACATCTTACTCTGTTGGAATCAAATGAATAGAGATCATGATATTGTCGGGTGATGTTCAGACCAAGCTTGACCATGATTGCCTTGGGCATGAGATTGTGAGAGGCTTCGGAATCGAACATGGCATTATGTAACACAAAATCATGCAACCTTAAACTGATGTAAAAAGGTGGCACATCGTTGTCATGAGACTCACCATTTGATGCTGGCCCAAAAATCATTTCAGGTTGATCATCTTCGACATTCACCATGTCGGACATTGGGTCCAAATTTAACATTTTAGATACTTGTTCTTTATAACTGCTATTCTTCAATATTTCAGTCAAAGGGATGGATATTTTTAGCTTGGAAATCTCATTCTCTAAATTGAAAGTGGGAATCCTTTCTACCTCTTTGACTAGGATTTCTTTCCTCTCCCTTTCTTTCAATGTAACTTGTTGATGTGCTAGTTCTGCTAATATTGATTTGCTGCTCTCCGTTTCAACCACATCCTTTCCTTTCCTTTGTGTACCTGCTGAATCATTCTTTGGCGCTTCAACATCCTTCTTTTTCTGAATGGGTCTGACCAGCACATCCCTGTTTCTAAGTGAATATCGCTGATGTTGGATGGACAAAGCATTCATGTAGCCTCTTTGGTATTCATCTTATTTCTCCTCCAAGGCGGTGTCGCTTGCTAGAATGAAATCTCCATCTTTGTGTGCAGCTGAATTCTCTGCATACTCCTCCTCTTCAGTGAGATAAGTAGGCAAATGGTCAGGAGTAAAGAGATGATTTTCTTCGCCTATTACATTCCCGTCTTCATCTGATTCCGGTCCATGCACAAAATTTTGCTGCAAAGGTGTTTGTACTGGTTGTTGTATAATCGGCTCTTAAGCTCGCTGATCTCTCTGTCTTATTCTATATTGTGGTTGTTGTTGGCCACGGAAGTTAGAATTTCTAACTTGTGGCTCCGGATTATCGAGTTTCGCTCTTTCAAGCATCTGCTCTACCTTCTGAAGTAGCTGATCTACCGAGGAAGATTCTTCTTTTGTAGTGATCTTCTTTTCTGCCTTTGCTCTAGCTCTCTTGGTCAGCAGATTTGCTTCAACGCTGACTGCTATCTTCTGCATGTCTTCCATTGCAGCGGTTCTCTTTCTCTCAATTGATAAGCCATATCAGCATCAAAACCATCCGGGAACTTCAACATGGCTAGTCCCACAGGTGGCGTTAGATTATCTGGAATTTTATTATACACTGTATTGAATCTAATGCAATAATCTTGGACCGAATCACCAGTGTTTCTCTTGATTTTCTCATATTCGGATAGAATTTGAAGAGGATTCTTTTTCACTTCCCAACGGTTTAAGAATTGTCTTTGTAGGTTTGCCAAGGTAGTGATACGTGCAGCCAATAAACCTCTGAACCATTTCCTTACTTCACCTGCAAATGTTTGTACAAAAAGTCTCATCGCCACGTTCTCCGCATCTATCTCATGAAGTTCATAGAAGTCTACCATTCTATCCACATGTTGCTGCGCAGTAATGCCATTAGGAGTGCCATCAAAAGATGGGATTTTTCTTTGGTAATCAGCGGGCATATCATCTAAAATTTGAGGCAAAACAAGAGGTGCGAAACGGGCAGCCATCACTCTTGGTGGATTTTTCCTCGGAGGTGTTGGAGGAGTGTGCACAGTGTTTAAGGGGCTAGCAATTGGAGTTTGAAGCTGAGCTATTATGTAGTTATCAATAGACCGGTTAGCCCTTTCCGTCTCCAAGTCTACAATAAACTGTGGATTGTGGATAGTAGATTCAACCGCTCTTTCGGACTTGGTTTCAAACAACGATAATTCAAACTACTCATCAAACTCTAGCTCTTCAATATACTCAAAAATATCCGGGCATGAATGAGATTTGAGCACGGGCGATATAGAGCTTTCTTGACAATGATTTCTTGAAATCAAATTGGGATTTTCGTAGATGAGCGGAGGGTCGGGATCTGGATTAGCTCTGGTGTATCTTCGAGAAGCCAGCGTGCTATTGAGAAAAATCAACGGGCACAACCTACTTTACTCAGCCTATCAAATCCTAAACTTATCATCCAAAAGCTTAGAATTATTAAGAAGCAAGTGGATTTGATTTGTATCCCCAGTGGAGTCGCCACTATGTTAGCACCTAAATCCGCCTTAGGCTGAAAGAAGGCAAAATTCAGGGTAACCACAAACCACACTCAGTCTGGTAGCTAGCCCTACCAAAACAGGAGAGGGCTCTCTCCGAGTCACACTCAGCAGATAGATAAATGAAAAGGCCTGAGGTGACTTTCAATGAACTATTTATCTTAGGCTAGTAAGTGAAAATGGATACAGGAAATGATTTTTATGAATGACTGTGTTTCTGGGATGTTATGGGACCAATGGACCTCAATGAACAGAGAACTTAATACAAAGGCACGGATTATTTCGTGAGGCAAGGTAGGCGGAAAGCCTAGCAATTTAGTTTTAAGATAGTGTGGAATGGAGAGATTGATTAAGAGGGTGAAAAGGGCATGGACAACATGAATCCTTTTCAACAGAAGAATGAACACTGAGCATGAAATTTTCCCACAGGCAGAGATTTAAAATTGAATTCTACCTTAACTAACTTAGAAAATTTCAATGGAAATGAATATGAAATGAGCTATGAAACATAATAAGATACATATGAAACATAAGAGACACATTTTCTACACTCACAACCACATGAATCTCAAGAAACAGAGCCACTGCCTTTCATTAATCCTCTGTAAAAAATATACAATGCAGAAACAGAGTTTCTTTCCCACAGTCTCCCTGAAGTTACAAGCCAAAAAACCCTTTGCAAATAGTTTTCATACAATATATAGAATGTTCCATGAAGAGATAGAATGCCCAAGGGTTGGGGAGTTACTTGAATCATTACAAAATGAAGGTGGAGAGCCAAACAGCAGCTCTAGGTGCAGCGCCACAAACATGACAAATGGCTTGGGTGGCCCTTTGCCTTCCTTTGCCACTTGGATAACTGACCATCTGGAGTGAAAATACTTTTAAAACCACCTTAGGTGCCAAAAAAATGAAGTGCATATGAGTGGGCCCACTTACAAAAAGTCGGGAAACGAAATTTCGCGAAACAGAGGCATTATGGGCCTTTTTTCCTATATGCACCGCGCCTTTTTCTGTATGCGTCGCGCCACTTTGAGGCCAACTTTGAGGCACTTGCAGGAGTCCAAAATGTGCCCAAGTGTGCTCGTTGGAAATCCTGTCCTGTCTACTTTCCAACCCAAGTGGAATTTTTGAATTTGGAGCTCATTTTCCCCTCCAAATCTTCATTCTTCCAAGACTACTTCCTATGTGTCAAAATAGGGGCAATGAGGCCATTTTTTAGTGTTTTTTGCCCTTTTGGTGGCCAAGATCTTCTCCAAATTTCTTACTCCGACTGCCAGTAGTCGTGATTTTTCATGATGAATCCAAAAATGCAAACCATTTCTAATTTGGAGCTCCCAATCCTATGCGTCGCGCCAGTGGCGCGGCGCGTATAGAGAAAAAACCTGTGTTTGTGCCAAAAATTTGTCATGTGACCAAAATTTTCCCAAATTCCTTGAAATTTTGGCTGGAGGTCCTCTATGAAGTGCTATGTTATGCCAAGGAAGCTTCAACTAAGATTCAAAGCCGATCTTGCTCTTTTTCCTCTTTTGCCTCTTTTGTTGCTTTGCTCAGTTTGGCCTTCAAGCTCCTTATTCGGGCGTTTGCGCTCATGTTCTGTGCCCTGTAATGACAAGCCATCCTCCTCAATATGGTTTTTTCCCTGTTTTCCTTCTCTAGCAGCTTCTCCAAGTGTAGTTTGACCCGATCTAACCAAGACTCACAATCGTTGTTGATCTCTTGCTCCCAGGTAGTGAGCTCAATCCTCCTTTGCTGGGCAACTTGCTGATTTTCACGGATTCTTTACAGCTCCATGATCCTCTGTTGGTCCTTAAGCTATTTTTTTCTCTATTCTAGATACTTGATGACCCATCTATCTCTCTCCATATTGAGTATCAAGTCTTGTATCTCCGAGTCCTGCTCCTGAATGGTCATCCTAAGTTTGGCATTTTCTGCCTCTGTCTCTTCATCCTGAATGAGGATGACATCAGTCTCCTGTATCTTTGATGGTCCCTCATCATGCACGAGCTTCTTGCCCTTGTCCAATACCTTTGTAGTCGATGCCGGAAGCGAGGCCCCTTCCACCCTGGGTGGAGATAACACTTGCTTTGCTGCTGCAAACAAGTGCCTACTGCCTCTCTGATATGTAATGAAAACTGGCATGGTAGTGGTCTCATGATGCTCATGCTGATAAGAAGTACCACCCAACTCCTGCTCGGGCTCTGATAGTACCTGTGGTGTGTTGAAGAAGTCGTGGGAGATGAAGTCCAACTAAGCAATGCCCTGCAATCCCAACTGATGATTTACCAAAATCTGGATAAGAGCGAAGTGATACACACTGTTAAGTTGTTGCTGAGGGGTCTTATGCAGCATGAAGGTGTTCATCCTCTCTATATTCCTGCATATGAAAAACGGGAGGTTCATCATCCTCACCCTGGTAAAGTGCATGAGCAAGCGGATGTGATAGGCATAGAGTTGAGAGAACCTCCCCTCATAGCTGAAGTATTTCATGATCAATCTCATGAGCGGAGCATACTCATTTTTCAAGTATCTGAAGGGAAATACTCTTGTGAGCTCATTCAAGAATCTAGCTTTGATGTAAGGCTCATAGTGTTGCCTTTCCACCTTCTTCTTCTTATGCCACTTCTCCCCAACATTTGGTATACCTGTTGCCACTGATATAGCTTCGGGTGTCAATGTGAAAGTGACCCCGGCCAAGGTAGACTGACCTCCATGTAGATGAAGCACAAATAAACGGGCCAACTCATGATGACTTCTGACATTTGCCACCTTTTGACAAAATTCAAAACATGATAGGTGCTGGAAGCATGACATGGCAAGAGGGCATGCTTGTAACTTGGTGAGGGTAGTGGGTTTGTCCTTGACATGTTTTCCACTCTTGTGGTGTCTCCTGGGAGCCTGCTCTTCTGAGGATGAGTCACTCTGTGTCTCCCTCTCATACTCAGATGAATGTTGTGATGACATGACTGCAATGTGGACTATGATTATGTTGCCCCTTTGATGATGGTGTGAGGCTGGGTGCCTTTGTAATATCTGTTACCAAGGGGAACAACAAAACACGAATTGTTAGGAAGGGAGTGATGAAATGGGGATAGGGTTTATAGGGAGAAATTTGTTAGGGATATGGGAGGAGTTTGGGGTATTTTAATGGGGTAGGATTTGGGGTTTCTATTGAGCAATAGGAGGAGGGGAACGGAATATGAGTTTGGTAGTGTTAGGGTAGTGAAAATAGGAGAAATGACATGGGGGAATAAGGAACAGTGGTAGGGTAGGAAAAATCAAGCCTTGGCAGCAATGACACTGTTACACAACCCTAGCCAAAATGGTTTTTCTTTGGTGTCTTCTTGTGTTTGCTTTATGAAATGTTTTTGCATTCAATCACTGGCAATAACCCACCATATCTTTATCAAATTTGATGCACAAGTGAGTTTGAGAGCCTACCTTGCAATTAGAAGGGCTTCACAAAATATTTGAGGGAGTTTTGGCACGTTCTGGGTGCTTTGTCTCTGTGCGCCATGCCTCTGTCTGTGTGCGCCGCGCCCTGGGTGTGCGTGGCGCTAGTTATAAGTTTGAACGGTGGGTGGGTACTATGTGCGCCGCGCCCTGGGTGTGCGCGGCGCTAGTTATAAGTTTGAACGGTGGGCGGGTACTATGTGCGCCGCGCCCTATGTGTGCGTCGCGCCCCCGTAATCACCTCCAAACCGACTCCAGCTCCTCGTTTATGCCTTTGTATGTATGTGTTGTGTGCAAAGCCCAGTGCACCGCACCCTGGGTATGCGTCGCTCCCTTAAGAAAATCGCACTATGGGCAGGCTGCGTGTACGCCACGCTCCTGGTTATATGCGCTCCACCCTCCAAGGTCGCCTCCAACTCACTCAATCACTCACCAATGCACACTCACGCCTTTCCAACACTTCTGCAAGACTTGTACTGGCACAATGCATTTTTTTTTTACAATAAATTGTATATATAGCCTTGGAAGAGATGGGTTTAATTTTTTCCTCTTCAAAAACCCATTTTTATAATGTTTGAGTTTTGCACTTTTTCACTGACTTTAAAACACATTGATTTTCACTTTCCCTTTGAAATTTTAGCTCGAATGATGCAATTTTCAGCACTCTTTGTGGGGATTGCACGATACGACATTTGGTCATGGAAACCATGACTGCATCTGAAAAAATCAATTGACGACTTTTTTGAAAATTTTGTCATAAATGACGTTGTTTGACTTTTCTTCAAAACAGAGTTTTGAAGAAGAGTCGGAGTCTATACACATGATGATGAAGCTCTCTCAACCATAACTGTGTAAGGGCCTCACTCTGGCTTGCATGGCTTTACTGGACATGTTCAAAGACCAAATTGATGAATTCCTAGACCTAGACCTGGAAATGACCTTTGTCCTTTAAAGGACCAGACCTTGACTATCATGGACTTTGATGATGATTGACAAAAGACCTGAGCCAGCAGGAGCCAGACATGAGGGGGAATGACTATCATGACCTTCTCCGTCAGATTATGGCATGCCCCTAGTGAAATGCAACTGGGAGAATGGAGCGGGACACCTAATCATGAAATACATAAAGAGTTTTCATCTTTGGCGGAGGACTGACCAGACCGACTCTAACAACTCTCTTGGTCACTTAGATTTTTCTTGGAGCACTCTAGTTTGGAGCAAGGAAAGGAAAAACAAGCAAAGGAATGGAAAATCAAGCAAGGATCAAGGAAATGAAATCAGGATCAAGCAACTTTAGCAAGAATATTTGCAGGTACCCTTTTGCATGTGTGATTTCCTAACTGGTTTCAACATGCATGTTGGTGTATGGTTCTCTTGATGTCGGTGGCATGGTTTTTCAAGGCTATGATAATGTATTTCAGCCTAGCCTAGCCTTTTTCTGGATTCCATGGTATGTTGGGATGTTATTTCAATTTTTTGAGCTTTGGAAATGTTGGTTGGATTTCTGAATTCGGGGTGCAAGTGGTCTCAAGGTTGATTCCCAAAGGCCTAGGAATCCCTTGACCCATTTTGGCAGGATACACGGTAAATGTTGAGGGAGAATTTTTGGTTTAGGGCTTAGTGATTTGGGTTTGGATTGTGGTAAATCCTAAGAGACAAGGAGATGGAAAATTTCTCAAGGATAGTGATGGATTCTAGATGGCATTCCAAGTTTTATTCAGTTGTGACTAGAGCACCAATTTTGGTGTGATCATGGTTTGATGAGGGTGGAGGTGGTTTAACCTTTGGATTCCCTTACTTGTTATTGGATTGGTTGTTCTATGATATCCCACATCCATTCTTAGAATATTTCATGGGAGTGACTGGCTGAAAGATAGATCTGGCTTAGCCATGTCTATGGTCGGGTGGTACATGGAAGTCCTAAACCTGGTCATATTTGCCTATGATTTATAAAAACTAAGTTCTCTTACTTTTGCACTGATTTATATGTGGATTTAATGGTTGTCATATCTCTTATATTTATATGGTTTTATGCCATTTATAAGCATGTTTGAATGGTGGGTTCATGTCATGGTTATTTCATGTATTTACTTGTAACTGTTAAATGGATGGATGCAAGACCTAATTGATGATAAAGTAGTTCAATGGAGAAGGAGGTGATTTTTCTAGTTATGTTTCACAAGTTATTTTAGTCATTTATGCTTTGTCTTGTATCCTAGACCTGTAGGTTACATTGATACCAAGTGTTTGACAGAATGTAAGTCTCGGTTGGGGATTCTCATGTCTAGTCCTAAGAGCGATTTTTGATTGATCAACATTGTTATTATGTTTTTAATGAATTCTGGAAGTTACAAAAAGTTCTAGGAAGAGACCACGATTCTAGGCTAGCAAAGTGGCTTAAATCTAAGGGGTGTTGGTACATAACTAGACATTCTAGTCCACATTCACTGGAAGGCAAGCCTCTGAGAGCGACTTTGGGTTTCTGGTCACTCCCTTGCCCATAGCATGAGAGCAACTATGGCCTAAGAGCTACATAATAGAAGTGGAAACCAAGGATAGGATATCTGAGTGGCTGACTTGTCTCTTGAGGGTTCTGTTGATGATGTTAGATGATTGTTTGTGATGTTCCATTGATTCCACCTCCTTAAGGTGACATAGGAGGTTGAATATTATTGTAGTAGCATCTCTATTCATGTTTACCCTGGTTGGCATGGTTACTTTAGGTAGAAATCAGAGGGGGTGTTACAGAGTGGTATCCGAGCATGGTTCCGCTCTCTTTGGGTCATATCTAGTGCTACAGATATGGGTGAATGTTTTTTTCATGCATGCATGTCAGTGACGTGTCTAGTTCTTACACTTGTGTTCCATATGCTTGTTACAATGCATCATATGGATCATGGTAGTAGTAAGGTTATCATGAGGAAATTGATGTTGATTTCATGGAATGCATCGTCATGAGTAGATGACTAGTTATACAATTATATGCAACTTGATTACATCCTTTTACATTGGGTTTCATTCTTGGTTATTTGATTATATGCATTAGTCTTGTAGGTCGATTACAAGAATTGATTGCTTATGCCTGACTACATGCGGTTATGCATATGCGTAGTTGATTAGGCATTACTTATGCAGGTGGATACTTGCATGAGGCAATGTGTATGCTGGAGTAATGGTTGTTGTCATGCATGAGGTCATAGCATGCATTTTTGATATGGCCTTGCATTGATGATTGGACCCTAGTTACTGTGATGGTTATGCATTGATGCAATTATTGATATATGTCTATATGTTATTATTGTTATGTTGTACATGTATCACGTTGATTTGATGATGTTGCAGATAAGGTATCATCCCCAACTTATGCTAAGGTACGTTTATTTATGGTGATTTGGTTTAGCTTACATAGTATGCCTTACATGAAAGAGATTAGATGGCTAGCAAGAGTAGACTACATAGAATCTCCCTATGAATCAGATGGGCAATGTGGTGTGGGGCACTCTTCTGGCTTGGCAGACACATTGAGAAGCCTGAAGGAAGAAATAAGGATTTGCAAAGAAGACAATGACAAAATCATATAGGCGCAAGAGAAACAAGCAGAGGTGAATGTGATATTACTTCAGAGTTTGTTAGATTTGCACTGAAAATGACCTCTTCAGATCAGCCATGGACATGAGAACAAAACTAATGGGGGATATGGCAGCACATCTCAAAGTAGACATAGGTCAGATATATCTGGCACTATCAGAGATGGCAGGATGTTGGGCACTCCAGATAGGAGGGGTGACAGACACAAGTATTATTATAGTTTTGGTTTTGATAGAAATCATGATTGTCATCATTATCATATGTACAAGAGGAATGATAGGGGATACTTGCCGGATGAATTCAAGAAGGTGAAGCCACCTACCTTGGATGGAGAGATGAATAAATCACAAGATGTAGAGGCTTGGTTTCTTGGCATGAGGAAATTATTTATATTGCATGATTACTCAGAAAACATGAAAGCATGGAGATCCCTTTTTAGTCTCAATGTTAAAACGGATATTTGGTGGGAAGACATGAAGAATGTCGAGGACATACACGAGGATGATTTGACCTGGCATGTGTTTGAAAGACTCTTTAATAAGAATTACTTGTCTGAGATGGATTATGATGATAAAGCTAAGGAATTTTATGAGTTATGAATGGGTTCTATGACAGATGAGGAGTATACTAGTAGTTTTTTGGATTTGTTGAGATATGTACCTTACCTCGAAGAGGAGAAGGCCAAGGTTCAAATATTCATTAGTGGATTTCCAGTTGCACATAGAGACTGGATTGATTTCGACGAGCCTAGATCATTGGAGGAGGCCATCTGAAAGTTGAATCATTGTTATGAGTCATCGAAGCAAAAGGTAGAGCCAAAACATGTCTTGAAGAGAAATGACAAAGCTAAAGGAAAATAGCCACCAAAGCGAGGAAGACCTCAAGAAGCAAGTGAGAAAGATAATGCAATTGCTTACAAGAGATTCAATACAACAGAGAAGGGACATGGAGAGTAGCATGCTAGAGGCAGTGGTAGGCATCCATTGCAGTGTTGGATATGTGGTAAGGATCATCATAAGAGGGATTGTCCACAGTATCAGAGTGGTGGTAGACCCCAGATCTATAGTGCTCAGGAGGCACATATAGTTGGTTACATTTGGTCATAGCATTCCTCAGATCTATGCAGCTATGGAGAAAAGGCAAGCGGATCATCAGGTATTGATCATTGAGATGGATTGTAAGTTTTGTTATCAAGTTATTTCTATTTTGATTGATCCTGGATCTAACTATAATTATATAATCCTAACCTGGTGGATAAGTGTGGTTTGAGAAAAGAAGTGCATGTAGAATCTTGGTTGGTACAATTGGCTATAGGTACAAAGAAGCGAGCTCACCATTGGGTAAGACCTTGTGAATTTGAGTTAAATGGTACATCTGTAACAATTCATTTGAATGTATTTCCATTGGGATCGTATAGTATGATTTTGGGTATGGATTGGTTATACCTTCATGTTAGGATATTCCGACATGTAGGAATAGTTAAGTATAACTTGGTCTAGTATAGAGTTAGGTAAAGTGTGTTTCTTTACTATGTACATTTGTAACTTACAATCCGACGGTCACGATATGTATTGATCCGACGGTTCATTCTCTCCTCGGTATTACCGACACTTGATCCGTGGCTTGACACCCGATTGGTCCATGAATTCTATTTAAAGCGCATGGAGGGTCATTTGTAGGTTAACCGTGCATGAGAGAAGCTTATGTAAATTTTCATTCTTTTATTAATAAATTGCCTGTAGTAGCCACGTTGGCGCAGGCCGTGGACTGTTTCCCTCTCTGAGGGTTTTAACCACGTCAAAATACTGGTGTATCGATCTGTGATCTGTTTGTGAGCGGTGTCCTTCTGGTGTTCTGTCTGAGGAACTTACCCTGTATATTCCTACATGGTATCAGAGCCAGGTTGAGGGCCGCGTCTGTTGGTGATCCAAATCTGAAGCCGGTAGAACTGCATGTGGCTGTCGTTTCCTAGATCTACTGTTTCTGACTGCTTTCGGGCCAAGAGGATTGCTCTGTTGTGTTCGGAGCATCTGTTCCAGTGAGGAACCTCTTTCGTTTCACGCGAAAAGGTTTCCGGTAGCCCTATCTGCGTCATTTTTAAAATCTTGAGGTATACAGTGTTTATCTGCAGTTTACTGTTATTTTCTCTCTGGTTATTTCGGTTTCTGTTTATTTAGCCTTTTTTTTATTACCGGATCTATACCTTTCATTTCTGCGTATGCTCTTTTCCCTGCAACTCTGTGCGATCTGGGCAAATCAGAAACATAAAGGAAGAATTTTTTCTCATGCGTATGCTCTTTTCCTTGCACCTTAGTGTGATCTTGGAAAATCAGAAACATTGAGGAAAATATTTAGTTTCCGGGTAAAGCTAACTTTAAGCCGTAAGGCTTGTTTTTTTTTGCATGTGCGTGTTGGGTTTTGTGTTTTTGTTTTGTAGGGAGAAAAAGAGCTTTCTCAAGCAATCACGCAATCCAAAGCACCCATGACTAAAAGAAAACAAAGCCCCCCCCCCCCCCCTCTCTCTCTCTCTCTATCTTGTATAGCTCACTTGGTTCAAAGCTAATTTAAGAGAGTAGAGGTCTTGGGTTCAAATCTCCTTTTTGTTGAAAAAGGAGCGTCTTTTTTTCATTTCTGCACATTCCCGCACTTTGCCAGCGCCTTCATCAACTTTTTTTTAAAATGTCATAACTTCTTCATCCGGAAGCCGTTTTCAGAACCGTTTTCTTTTAACCAGCCTAATTTTTCGAGATCTTTCCATTGGAACACTTATTTTCAGCATATATAGCTTCAGTTTCTGTCAAAATGGAAAGTTCATGCCAATTTATCCTTGACAGCACCAACTACTTCCAATGGTGGTCCTACATTGTGGATTTACTTAGAAGTAAAGGTCTTTACCGAATAGCCACAGGCCAAGAAACCAAGCCAAAAGATGAAGAGAAAGCAGCCAAATGGGAAAATAGGCAAGATCAAGCACGTGGGTTGACAGGGATGTCTTTCTCTCCCGATCTTAGATTCCATATTGCTGAACTTGATACTCCTGATAAAGCAATGGAGCAGCTTACTAAAGTTTTTGGAATAAAAAATGAACTTAGAGCCCATCAGCTTGAAAATGAGTTGCTTACATTAAACCCCAGTGATTTTTCTTGCATTGAAGATTTCTTGTCCAAGTTCAAGACCATTAGACTTCTTTTGGAAGGTGTTAAAGTTAAGAAAGCAGACAGTGCCCTTATCTATTGCATTCTTTCTAAGTTGGGACCAGCCTACTCTGTGTTTGTTTCCACCCTTCCATTCTACAAGAGAAGCCTTCATTTCTCAAGGACATGACTACATGCCCCCTTCCTTTGATGCTTTTTGTGATTCTTTAATAAGAGAACAAGAAAAACTCTTACACCTTGGTCTTCTTAATCTTGGAAACTCTTCTAAGAAAGCGTTAATCGCCCAGCAGCAACCAAACTCAAAGAATCCTAAGAAGTCATATCCTAAAAAGAATGGTCCTAAACCAAACAAGGGTCCTAAGCAATTTCAGCCTCAAAATGAAAAGTCATTTCACCAGAATGATAAGGCAAATAAAAACACAGGCAAGAAGACTGATAGACATTGCAACTTTTGTAATCGAGATGGCCACTTAGAATCTAAATGCTTTAAGAAGATGGAAGCCTTGGAAGCAGCAATGAAGAAGCATAACATCCATTTGGAGCACTCTCCAAATTCATCTTCAGGAATGGCACTTTCTGCATGTGGTTGTCAAGCATCTCGGTCTGGCTATGCACTAAATGTATCTTCTTCCTCTCATTCTCATGAGTGGCTCATTGATTCTGGAGCTTCTTATCACATGGCCAAAATAAAGCCATGTTTTCTTCTTTAAATGATTGTAACACCAAAAATATATATGTTGGTGATGATAGATCTCTTAGTGTTGTAGGGACTGGAACTGTTCATATAGACAATGGTCAATTTAATGATGTATTATGTGTTCCAACCTTATTCTCCAACCTTCTATCTATATATCAGATAACTCATTCAGGTGAAGGTAAAATCGTTGAATTTTCACCTCACGATGTTGTAATCAAGGACCTAAAGGATCCTAGACAGATTTTAGTTACTGGCATTGCTGATGATTCCACAAGGTTGTATAAGTTTCAAAACTTTGGGTCATCAAATATTCCCTCAGTATTTGTTGCTCATAATGATGAAGTGAGCAAACTTTGGCATGAGGGATTTGGTCACTTAAACTATCTCTCTCTTCAGAACCTATGTAAAGAAAATATGGTGACAGGTCTTCCCATGGTATCTTGCAGAGATGGTGTTTGTTCCGGATCTGTACTCAGAAAACATCATCGGGACAGTTTTGAAAAACGTGCCTCTTGGCACGCCTCGACCCCTCTATAGCTTGTGCATAGTGATTTATGTGGTCCACTTTCAGTTGTTTCCTTCTCTAGCTACAAATATTTCTTAACTTTCATTGATGATTTCTCCAGACGCACTTGGGTATATTTCTTAAAACTCAAGAGTGAAGTATTAACAAATTCTTGGCCTTTAAGGCCTTTGTTGAAAAACAATCTGGACATCAAATTCTTAAGCTAAGATCAGATAATGGCGGAGAATATGTTAAAAACGACTTCATCAACTTTTGCACTGAGCATGGAATCAAAATGCAACATA
>APFE030765741.1:136193-151757 GCA_000404065.3 Pinus taeda
TACAGTGCCAAAGCAGCTCCTCTATTAGTTGGTTTCACTGATTCTGATTGGGCTGGTGACCCTGATGATCGGAAGTCTACTGCCGGTTATGTTTTCACTCTTGGTTCAGGACCTATTACATGGGCTTGTAAGAAACAGGCTGCCATTTCTCTTTCGTCAGCAGAAGCAGAGTATCGTGGTGCCGTGGAAGCTAGTAAGGAGGCCTTGTGGCTTCGTCAGATCCTATCAGAATTTGGCTTTGAGCAGCAGCATCCGACTACACTTTGGTGTGATAATCAAAGTGCCATTCAGCTTTGCAAAGATCCAGTTCAGCATCAGCGCAGCAAACACATTGAACTTCACATGCACTTCATCAGAAAGCTCATTCATGACCATGTTCTTGGAGTGCAATATTGTTCAACAGATGATCAGGTTGCAGACATCTTCACAAAGGCTCTCACAGAGGCGAAGTTCACTAAACTTCGATATATGCTTGGAGTTCAGGAAGTTGTCACTAAGGGGGGATGGGCTCTAGTGCCTCCTTCCTTCTCCTATTGTGTCATATTTGTAAATCCTTCAATCCTATCCCAAGTTGTTCTTAAGGGGGGTGTTAGGATATTCCGACACATAGGAATAGTTAAGTTTAACTTGGTCTAGTATAGGTCTAGTATAGAGTTAGGTAAAGTGTGTTTCTTTACTATGTACATTTGTAACTTACAATCCGACGGTCACGATATGTAGTGATCCGATGGTTCATTCTCTCCTGGGTATTATCGACACTTGATCCGTGGCTTGACACCCGATTGGTCCATGAATTCTATTTAAAGCGCATGGAGGGTCATTTGTAGGTTAACCGTGCATGAGAGAAGCTTATGTAAATTTTCATTCTTTTATTAATAAATTGCCTGTAGTAGCCACGCTGGCACAGGCCGTGGACTGTTTCCCTCTCTGAGGGTTTTAACCACATCAAAATACTGGTGTATTGATCTGTGATCTGTTTGTGAGCAGTTTCCTTTTGGTGTTCTGCTTGAGGAACTTACCCTGCAAATTCCTACACTTCATAGAACCAAAGTGGATTTCTTTGACAAGGCCATTGAGTGTGTGGATGATAGTGGGGAAAAAAGGATCTTCCAGGGAAAGAAGAATCCTACATCAGTGAGGATAGTTACCACTAGGCAAGCTAAGCATAGCTATAGAAACGGTTTTGTGATGTTTGTAGTACACATTTCCATTGAAAAGGGTAATGAGGTTGAGGATGCAGAGTTGTTAAGTAGGTACCCAGTTTTGCAGTAGGTTCAAGATGTGTTTCTTGAGGAAATTACAGAGTTGCCACCTCACAGAGAGGTAGAATTTTCTATCGAGTTATTTCCAGAGGAAGATCCAACATCAAAAGCACCTTACAGGATGAGCACACCTGAGTTCGTAGAGTTCAAGTTGCAGCTAAAGGAAATGTTGGAAAAAGGATACATTAGACCAAGTGTATCACCTTGGGGTGCAACAGTGTTGTTCATAAAGAAGAAATATGGTACTCTTAGATTGTGCATTCATTATAGGAAGTTGAAGAAGGTAATGATCAAGAATGGGTATCCTTTTTTGAGGATTGATGATTTGTTTGATAAGCTAAAGGGAGAAACAATTTTGTCCAAGATTGAATTGAGATCAGGATACCATCAGGCACACATCAAGGAAGAGGATATCTTCAAGACTACATTTAGGACTAGGTATGTACATTACGAGTTTGTTGTTGTTCTATTAAATTTGATTAATGCTCCAGCTAAATTCATATGTTTGATGAACAATGTGTTGCATGCTTATTTGGATAAGTTTTTTATTGTATTCATTGATGACATACTATTATATTCTAAAAATGAGGAAGAGCACGCTGAACATTTAGCAGCAATGTTGACATTGCTAAGAGATAATTAGTTGTATGCTAAGATTAGCAAGTGCAACTTCCTTTAGACTGAGGTATACTACATTGGACATGTTGTCTCCAAGGAAGGCATAGTAGTAGATCCAGAAAAGATAAGTGCCATCATGGAATGGGTAGCTCCTAAGAATGTAGATGAGATGAGATCATTCATGGGATTGGCAGGTTACTATAGGAGGTTCATCAAGAACTTCTCACGCATTGCATATCCTATCACATCATTGCAATAGAAAGGTAACAATTTTGAATGGACAATGGAATGTGAAGATATTTGTGAGAATCTTAAGCAGTTGTTGACACATGCACCATTACTAAAGATTGTAGATCCAGACATGGAATTTGTAGTGTGTACAAATGCTTGCAAGATGGGACTTGCTAGATTTATCATGCAAGAAGGACATGTAGTGTGCTATGAATTATGGAAATTGAATGAGCATGAGCAGAACTATCCAATGCATGATATTGAGTTAGCAACGATTATACATGCATTGAAGATGTGGAGACATTATCTTCTGGGTAGGAGGTTTACATTGATGAGTGATCACAATGGATTGAGCTATTTGTCTAAGTAGTCGAATCTAAATGTCAGGCAAGCTAGATGGTTGGCTACCCTTAGTGAGTTTGACTTCCAGATCAAATGCATCAAAGGGAAGGAGAACTGGGTTTCATATGCTTTTAGTAGGAAGACACAAGTAAATCATATAGTAGCTATAAGTTCCTATGGGACAAAGTTACATGATATGATCTTGTAAGTAGGACAACAGGATGACAAATACATGGAGATTATGCACAGGTTACAATATAGTACAAATACATGTATAGGTTTAGGTGTAGGCATAGGTATAGGTACAGGTACAGGGGATCAAGATGCAAACTATTGTCTCATGGAATATGGCTTGGTGAGGTCTCGAGACATGATCTATGTGTTGAATTTCAATGAGCTCAAGAATCTTATCTTGAGGGAGTTTCATGTGAAACTGTATTCAGGCCATCCAGGATATCAGAAGACATTGAATATTGGCCAAATCTAAATAAGTGGTTGAGTTCATGGCTATATATTTAAATTGTCAACAGTAAAGGTAGAATGCAAGCGTCCAGGTGGTCTACTACAACCTATTGAAATTTCATAATGGAAATGGGAGGCCATTTCCATGGATTTCATCACAAGTCTTCTGAGGACAGTGAAGCAACATGATTCTATTATGGTCATGGTTGATAGGTTGAGCAAGGTAGCTCACTTCATTTTAGTGAAGACTACATATTTAGCCAGTGAGGTAGCACAAGTGTTCATAAGAGAGATACTGAGACTACATGGTGTTCCATAGAAGATTGTATCAAACAAGGATGCAAAGTTCACTTCCAAGTTTTAGAAGGAGCTATTTATAGGCTTGGGTACAGATTTGGCCTTCAGTACAACTTATCATCCGTAGATAGATGGTCAGATAGAGAAGGTCAACAGGATCTTGGAATATATGTTGAGGATGTACGTGATGCACCAACAGAGGAAATGGGAGGAGTATCTTCCATTGGTAGAGTTTTCATACAATAATGGTTGTCAAGAGTCATTGAGGATGACTCCTTTCGAGGTATTGTATGGACGGAGTTGTAACAATCCCATTAGCAAGTGTGATCCACTGAATAGGGTACTTACTGGACCGAACATGTTGCCAGACATGGAGTAGGAAATGCAGGTTATAAAGAAGAATGTAAAGGCAGCATAGCATAGATAGAAGAGTTATCCAAATCAACACAATGTGTTCAAATATTTTTAGGTTGGGGAGCATGTGTATTTTCACATCAAGCCAAAGAAAATCTCTTTGAGGATTGGTTCATGTGCCAAGTTGGCACCATGGTATTGTGAGCCTTTTGAGATCCTTAAGAGGATTGGACCAGTGGCATATCGACTTGCACTTCCTCTAACAATGAAAATCTATGATGTTTTCCATATTCCATTTCTTAAGAAGCATATAAAGGTTGTTGATCATGTTATTGATTGGTCTGTATTGCAGGTGGAGCAATAAGGAGAGTTCCAACTCGAGCCTCAGTACATATTGTAGCGGAAACTTCTCATGCTTAGGAACAAAGCCATAGAGAAAGTTAAAGTGTAGTTGCATCACTTTGGGCCTGAAGAAGCTACATGGGAGATGGCGGATTAGATGTGAGCCCTATATCCTTTATTGTTTGTCGATTGAGGCAAAGAAGTTTTGGTTTGATGTTGGTTTATGTTTGGAATATGTTTTGTTGATGTTCTTATATTTGTATATGTATATGTATATGTATGTAAATACCGCCATGAGCTAAGTTATAAATCTCCAATAAGCGGTATGGTTATTATCTTGTCATGTTGTCACGATGTTTTATTTTTTAGCATGTTCTTCATTGTAAATACTGCAACAAGCTAAGTTATAAAGCTCCATAGGAAGTATGTTTTCTTTTCAGTGGTTTTGCTAAGGTCTTGGTGTGGTTTAACACCAAGGATGGTGTTCCCAAGGGGGAGGGTTCTATAACAGCCCTGGTGAAAAGTTCATGTAATAAAATTTAATAAAGGCAACATAAGGCCATGGGTAAGGGACATGTATTCAAAGCTAAATCTTGGGAAAATATATCCTAGTGGGCATCACTGGATGTGTGTTTTGGGTAAGGAAATTGGCAAAGGCTAAGGCAAAGGCATTAAAAGGGAAAAAGGCATTTTTGGCACATTCATTTATGAAAATAAAGGAAATTGGGAGAAAAGGAAGGTAAAAGGTCACAGGTTGCATTTGAGGAGGAAATTGCAGGAAAATAATGGAAAATGAAGAAAATAGAGGTCTCATTCATAAAAAGGTTGTTGGCTTATTGGGGCCTGACCCAGGTTCAAAGTTAATTTAGCCAAACAAATCCCAGTACTACTGGCCCTTTTGCTAGTCCATGGAGCGTGTATTGAGGTCTCACTCGAAGTAGTATGGCAGGGTACTAGAATCAGGTTTCCACACCCTAGAGATGTCTGATGAGTTCAACTAGTCTGCAGTTTGACCTTGTGCGTAGGTTGATTCGCGCACTTTCCCGTACCTCGCAGCCTGATATACTGCATTTGTGTAGCCCTGCCCAAGGCTGAACAACGTGCTCTGCATTATTACCCAAGACCTTACTAGTATTCCAATGTTAGTTAATTAGATTTTCCTACTTGAGTGCTTTAAGTTATACTTAACAATATAAACCATTATAAACAGTAAATAAACAGTATATTTGCAACTTATATCAATCATCCATTAACCCAAGAACAGATACACAAAATTATAACAAACCTTCTCTTTATTAATTCCTTCCTCGATTACAGACTCGATTCGCCCTACGTACTCAACTACAGGGGTCTGCTCACTCAGTTGTGGACTATTAGGCCTCTGCGCACTCAGCTGCAGAGCCTTCTCCTACTCTAGAACCCAAAGACACACTTCAACTTGTGACTCAATCACTTAGACTTCTCATGCTTCTCTTTTATTTCTCTCACACTTAGAGCCTTTCTCTATTTATACAATCCCATGGTCCGTGGACTATGGGTATATCTATCCAGTCAACATTACATTACAAAACTAGGGCAGACACTATCATACTTTCACGCCCTGCACCCATAATTTGCGAAGCTTTTACAATAAGATTCGGTGAAAACTTGGGCTCTGAGCCCCAAAACATGCCTTGGGGGGATTCCATGTCGAACAATCCCCCAACACAAAAATCGTGACTCGCCCTTGAGTCACTCTTTTGACGCGGTGATATTTGCACAGAGTCCCGCAAACTTTTCTCAAACTATGCGGAGGTCAATAGCGCACCGAGCTGCTGCTTGCTGGATCTATTACATACGTTGTTCCGACACCTCTGTGGTGGGAGTGCTTCTCTAGATCTGCACTGGTATCCCCTGCATATGTTTATAGTCCCGTGCCTTTGCTCAGATCCTTGGAGTGCAAAGACTATGCTTCTGTCAGCTAGTCAGGTGGTCACACCACCCGTGAAAAGTTTCATGCAATCATTCATCATGTTGCCTGGAGAATCCCTACCTTTCAGCATCACACACTTTATCACTTGCAACGCGCAACCCTAGTCACTATGCTTAGCAATATGTGGTCCAAGCCAAGGCATCAGACTGATGAATTTGCGGCAATAGGCCTTAACCCTATCATTGTGATCTTATGCACCCTGCCTTACCACCCTAATCCTTTTGCCGAGAAAATCTTCCTTTATCTTGTCCTCCAGTTTCTTGACTTCCACCTCTAACAAAGCAATTTTCTTCCTTAACTGTAACTTTTCTTCTTCAATTTTGTGGGGTCTAAGGTTTCCCTATTGGATTTCTTCCTCAAGTCCCATTCATTCTACTTCTTGCGGCTGTGTGATCCCTTCTTTCCAAGCTCTGCGAACCATCATATCTACTGGTGCTACTATGCACAGACTAGGCTTTTCAAGTTCCATGGGGATTATATCATTCACTTCATGCTTTAACTTCAAAGGTGCCCACGTGGTCAGGGTTTTCACATGTCCTATATGCCCAGAGAATTGTGGGTATGCGTAGGTCCCAGTTAGCCCGCTTTACATGGTGGACCGTTTTCCGTGCTTGACGTACATTGTCAAGAGCTTTTGCATGAATATGCTTTTCCATGCTTGGTCTCACCATACTCCTTGGTCCCAAATGGAGGGGTCATTAATGCCATTGTCTTGCCTACCCCAACATATCAATCATGTTTCCTATCACGAGGATGGTGTGCCTTCATGTAGGTTGCGCACCATATGCCTATATACATTTGGAAAGGTGGGTGTGCAGACTATTTCGTCTGTCATACTCGGCTTTTATCCACATATAAGGCTTCCCAAATTGTAAGCGCATCATCCTTCTACATACGTGTCAGTCCTAAAAACATCTTTGGTGCGTACCCCACCATCTTGTGAGCATACCATGCAGTACCCATTTCAGAGCGTCAAAACACTGTTGTTCTGGTAGTTCTGTTTCAAATTTGTTCAAGAAATCATCCACCTCACTCAACCCATCATACGTAGGTAGATCTCTTACCTCTATTTCCATGTAGCACAATGACCTTTTCATCATGTTACAGTTGAGCATAGTTACCTCATGTAACTAGTTCTACCATCTTTCTATCTCCTCGTCTGAATCTGAGGTACATGAGCTTTCGCGCTCCCATGAGATTCTGCCATTTGTGGTTGGATTAACCCAGTCCTACTCTCATGTGGTTATCATGTAGATACAGTCTTGATTGTCATCTCTGTCGTAGTCACACACTAGCTCTATGTAGCGCGATCCTTCTGCAAGGTCTAAAGGTACCACTACGCACAGTGACTTTTTCTCAAAAATCATGTTGTGCTTCTTTAAATTTATTACTCCATTCATGTCAATGGCCTAATCTATTCCTAGTAGTGTGGGATAGGGATTTCTGTCTTCAACAATCTATATCACTTCGAAATCTACTACCACGCTTTCACCTTCGATATCTACCGTTATTCCCTACAGTCTTCCCATAGGTAGGTGATGAGCCCCAAAAATGGATGATTATTTGGGCTCATTCAACCTCCTAATTCTACTTAATCCACCATTCTCATTAGTTTATTGCATGTTTTTTATTATATTTATGCTAATAGAGTGAATTGGGTTAGTCATTATGCCAACAAGTCTAATGTGTGCTTTGTGTAGCCTTTTGGTCAATTTGGAGAAAAATTGAGGTTTAATGAGCACTGGCAGCCAAATTCGTGGGAGAACAAGGGAGAGGATTTGATAGGATGTTTGTCCCTACATTTATGGCTTACCTTTGATTCTCGACTATCAGGTCAGAGTTCAAGGGCACCAAATCAATTAGCACAAGGGCAGCCAAGCAAGTCAAGTAGGACTGTTGTTAACTGCAAGTCTTGGGCAGCCGAGTCCCTAAAGTTTAGGAGGATTGTTGGGGTCCTCAATTTGTATAAATAAGGGGGCTTAGGGCCTTATTTTGGTTAGCCAGTGGATAGCTAGTAGTTAGTCATTTTGGTTAGCCAATAGTTAGTCATTTTTTATTCATTTTGTAGTCATTTTGTAGTTCGATTTTTAGGCAGTAGATTAGCTTTGCTTTCAGCACATTTTCAAGTTCTCCTTGTGGACAATTTTTTGAATGTAACATTTCTTTTGATCAATAAAGATGAATCCAGCTCTGCACCAGCTCTAAATCTATCTTAGGAGGCTGTAGCTCTTGGGGTTGGGCCCATCTCAAGCGCCCAGTACCTCCTTTGTTTACTTCCATGTGTCTTTGCTGCATTCTTAGAATAAAATCTGCTATTTAGATTTAAATCTTGTTTTTTTATTTAGGTTGTTTTTGATGAGTAAAATAGTTTTTCATGCTCAGATTTAGTTGATAGGTTGTTAACATAAAAAGCTTCAAGAAAAGGGCCATCAAACATCTGTGGTTTCACCTCTCCCTCAGTGGGATCAGGAGCTGTGACTAGGATGACTTTGCTGCCCACAAAAACACTGATTTTGCTTTGCCATGCAATCACTAGTGTTTGATTTTCATGTGTAGTAGTTGGTTACAAGTTCAGACTTTCATTTTCTTAGTTGCATGAGTTAAAATACATGGTTTCATTGCAGGTCAAACTTATGTTCATTCTCTTTACTAACAGCTAGCAAATTAGGTCAACATAACTAGGTCTTTGAATTTACAAGTCTTTGTTGGTTCAGATTGGAAAAATTACTTGTAGAGCACCTGTACCACTTCTTCATCTTCTTATTCTCCATTAGCACCATCCACTCCACCCTCTACTTAGAATCCTTACTTCACGTTTGCCACATTTTCTCACATAACCCTAGTTTTTGTGCAATCATTGCCTTAGCCTTCTTCAAGCCAAGTCAGCCTTCTACATCTCTTTACCAATCCACCCACCAGTCCTTAGGCTATATTTAGACCCCTATCCTACCTCCAGATCCATCCATGCACCTTCCCTCACTCATCCACCTCCTAAAAACCGACTTCCAAACATCCTGTAGAAATTCTGAAGTTTCCTGTAGAAATCCTGAAGTTTCCTGTAGAACCCCTGCAGACTTCCTGTAGAAGCTTACAAATGAGGTTTCTTGATAGCCAAACTTTGTGAAACTCTTTGGAAGGGTGTTAGGGACTCCTTAGACCCTCTATGAACCTTCCCAACCTTTTCCAAGCATTTCCTCTCGCCAATCCACCTCTGCACAATCAAAAGCTAATTAAAAGCACATGCATGATAATTCTAACAACTTATTCAAAAATGCAAAAATATGTTTTCTTCAGATAATGATAACTTAGACACATGCATTTTACCTTCCTAGAAGTCAATGGCATTCCTTTTAGTAGCTTGCATCTTCCTTCTTGCATCAGTAGGACTAGCTGGTAGAATTAGGGTTTGCTAGGGTTTGCGTTTCTTTTTGGCTTTCAGTTTCTTTCTGCAAGTACATTAGCTTCCTTTGAGTTAGCTTTCATCCATCAATTAAAAAGCTTCTTCTAAGAGCTCATAGAAGTTGGCTTAAGCTCCTAGCGGACTTGTGCCAGCTGACCAAGTGACAGCTGCGGCAAGAGCTAATACTTGTGCATACAACACCGTCGCTTCCAAGTTTGTTACGAACTACCGAGTTGATAAAAGTAAAGAAGGGAGTCCCAGGAGTTGCAGCATTATTGCTGCAATACTAGCGCCCACCACCTTTTTGGCGTCGTTGCCGGGGAAGCGTCAGAGTATTGGTGATTGTTGCTTTTCTTCTATTTTCTACTACAACCTTCTGCTAAGTAGTTTATTTCATTTCCATTCCGCAATTTCATTTCCGCAAGTGTAGATTAGATATTTCCTGCTTTCATAGATTAGCATTTCAATTCCACAATTTTAATTCTGCAAGCGTAGATTAGCATTTCCATTTCGCAAGCGTAGCTTAGCATTTCATTCCTGCAATTTCATTTGAACAAAATAGATTAGCCATTTCCTGCTTTCATTTCAATTCCTCATTTTCATTTGACCAAGGTAGTTAGTTGCAGTTCAATCTATTTCGGTTTTGCAGGTACAAGTAGAAAAAAAAAACAAAAATCAACCAAAAAGATTTTCTTTCATGCCTTGTAGGAGTAGAGATAAGTTAGAAAAATGATTGCACAACACCCCCACTACTTCACACAACCAACCTTCTCTCTTCTTCAATGGATGTGATTAAAGAACCCTTAGGTGGACAACAAGACATATTTGAAGAACCTCTAGGGGAGAAGAAGAAGAAAACCTTCCTCTGGAGAAAATGGCTACAAGCAGAAATGTTTGGAGCAGTGCCTTGTCTGAGAATGAATTTGCAAATCATATGGAAGATTTCAAGAGTGATATGAGGCAGTTTCTTGCCATGCAACTGGATACCTTGCAGATCCAAAGGAAACAAGAGGAAGCCAAGAGGGTTTTGGACATATTTTGTCCTAGGTTCACTAGAAAGCATCCTAGGCACGAATGTCCTATGCACTCTCTGGAAGTGTGTTTCATCTGTGACGAATACAATCCTACGAATCAGTGCCCTTCCTTGCCTGGAATCAAAGCTGCATATCAAAGGGCCAAAGAAGTCACTGAACCACTCTATTATATGAACCAAAGGAGGCGATATGGACCCATACCCTACCAACAGGAAATGCAAGGGACATCCAAGACATATTATGACCCCTATCAAGCCACTTCCATGCCTTCTTGGGGTCCCCCTACTCATCCTTCCTGGTTCAATCCTCCTCCTCCTTCTTTCACAGATCCATATTATGCCCAACCATCTGCTCATTCGTTTCAATCTTATGCTCAGCCACAGCCTCAGTGGAATGCACCTCATCAAGGGTGGAGGCCCCAATACAACACTCCTCTCGCTCATTTTCCTCCACCGCCTGCTCATCCACAACCATCGCCTCCTGCTCCACCAAGGCAACCCCAAATGCTACCTGTACCACCATTCCCAAAACCATACAATGGAGTAGCTCAATCCAATTGCAATGCTGAGGCACAACATGTCCAAATGACTCCTCTTGAGCTCAATGATCTTCACCATAGCTCAGGAAGAGTATTGCAAAAAAGAGATTATCTTGAAAGCATTGAAGGACCACATTCAGCAAAAGAAGATTCAAAAGAAGAGATCAAAGAACCATGGGCTGCACTTGATGAAGAGAAGACATCAAAATCAGAGATTGAGAGAGTTCCCTCATGGTTACCATCAAATCCTCCATGTATTCAAGAGAAAAAACAGCAAAAAGAGGAAGATGAAAAATTCATGATAGAAGAAGATATGAAGAATGATCCAGATCAGCAAAAGGACCAAGTATATAAGAGCTATATTGAGATATGGTTTCAGACGGTCACTAAGTTGCAGCAGTACTCTCTTCTTCAGCAATGTTTGATCCCTTCAAAGTCAAATAATTTGGTCTCTGAAATCCAGATAGCTCTCAAAGCATGCATTTCAAGTCATTACATCATTTTGTCTCTAATCTTGATGTGCACATGGCTCCATTGGAAGTATTCTTATACTTGAGAATGATTTTGTTTTTCAAGTAGGGTAGGTAGAGAAAAAATATTATAATAATATCTATATATAATAAATTATATAAATATATGAAAAATGGAATAAAGGAAAAATCTAGTGAAACCTCCTCGAGGCGCCTTAATTGGGCTCATTGATTGAAAACTCCAATGAGACATCAATGGGTTTGGAAAAAAGAGAATAAGAAAAAGAATAAGATCCTTGGGTGAAAAACCTCCCTTGGAGGCACTAGGGCAGGCAATTAGGGTGAAAACCTCCATGAGGCGCCCTAGTTGTTTTCAAAAAAAAAGAGAAAAAAGAAGAAAAAAGAGAAAAAATAAATCTAATTTCCATTGAATAATTGCAGGTTGTAAGAAGGACATTGCAGGTCAAGAGGATCATTGAAAACAAAGGCAGAGGAAGGTCTAGGCTTTCTATAGGAAGCTACAGGCATTTCTACAAGAAGTTCTGTATTTCTACAGGAAACTTCCTGTAGAACCTTTGGACAAACCAAATTCAATTTTAAAAGGAAATCTGATGGTGGGAATCTGTTGGTTAGGCCTGCAAGCACCTCTGTATCCATCCCTCGCCTTTCTCCATCATTTTTCCACCTCATTGTGCTTCTACATTGTGCTTCTACAGGAAGTTTCTGTAGAAATTGTAGGAAGCTAGAAATTGATTTCAAAAAGGGCAGTTTGGTGAACATGGTAGCTTCCTCAAGGGTTCAGAAGTCCTCCTGCAATCTTCAAACTCCTCCTCCATCATCTCCATACCTGCATCATAGCCCAAGTTCAATTTTCTTACCATGCAACAAAACTGCAAAATGCCTTGAAGCAAAAATACCTAGAACAGAATTTGTTTTTGCCCTAACTTGAAAACCATGCATCCATTTGAAAAACCGTTTTATGGGGAATTGTACAAGGGTGATGGTAACATGCCTCAGCAGTTTCAGCCAATTCCGGTGCACGACTTTCAAGAAATCAACCTACATCTCCTTCAGCCATTTTTGCATTTTCTCCATATCTGTGCATCTGTTTCAAAACCTGTTTCATGGGGAGATGCACTTGGGTGATAGTAGCCTACCCAAGCAGTTTCATCTGATTCCGATGCACGGTTTCCGAGAAATTGATCTCTGAAATATTCAGCCATTTTCCATTTTTCTCGAAATCTGTGCATCCATTGATCATGATTTTGCTATGGGAGGTGCATCATGATGATAGAAACATGCTTACCAATTTTCAGATCGATCCGATTTACCGTTTGGAAGCAATGGTGAAAACAAGTTCTGGTCTAGTGAAAATTCAGCAGCAACAGCTTGAAGGTGTAGATCTGAGCGTGGAAATGAACTTCTGCAGCATGCATCCGGCCAGAGGACACCTACACAAGGAAAACAACCAAAAATCATCAGCCAAGCCCTCATGCAACCAAATAAACCAGTGCATGCAGCAATGACTAGCCACAACACCTCACAACAGCCATTTGACTTCAGGTACGTTACTGAAACTCGTTCTTCTATTGCACAAATCTAATTTAAAAACTACATGAATGAATGGAATGGTGGAATTAAGCCATGAATATAGCAAGGTTAAGCCGATTGCCTTCTCTAGCACTCATCCGGAAGTCACGCAGTACATGTGGACAGCTGACTTACGTGAAAATTAAAGCAACCAGGAGTGTTGGCCGTTTAAACCTCACTTCAATTCACAGCAGTGATTACAGGGGAAAAACACACAGTTCGGGAACAACACTTCCAGTTGCATGTGGCCACATACACTTGGCCACTTCACTCTCTCACGTAAATCACGCTGAAATTAAATGATGCTCGGCTGAAATTCTCACCACCCTCTGTTCAACTACGGTCACAACTGGAGCACACATCCACCACGTCCAAATCAGTTAAACAGTGGCCCTCTGCAAGATTCCTGCCTGGTTTCTCGAGATTTCTGCCGTTTCTTAAAAAAATTCCCGCATGGGCACTCTACAGGCATTTCTACAGGAAGTTTCTACAGGAAACACAGAAAACAGGCTTCCAGAGCAGAAATGCCTGGATTTTTCTTCGACAAATTGAGTTTCGAAGAGAGGTAGGCTCGAACATGCCTCTTCCATGCATGATACGTTCGAAAGGTGGTGAACTAAACTATTTTGAATAAGAAAATATGAAACAAGTATGCCTGTGAATCCAGAATAGTAGTTTTCATGTGTGTTACATGGAATGTTTCAATTGGTTCTGCGTCAAATTCTCTTCCACAGTTCCTATTAAGAAATTCCTCTGCTAGAAGCGATAAACCACTGTGAGGGTTAACCTGTGCATGAAGAATTTGAATTTTATGTGATTGTATGTAGGCTGAGGATGAAAATTAAGCTCTGCACTCTGTCTGTGGGAGCCTAATTCCCTTTTGACAGTCGGGTTTGGGCAGCAAAAGCATTATAACCGGGGAATTGGTGCAAAGTTGAAATACAAACACCTGAGAAATCCTGTCCTGAGGATCAAAAGAGGAAGACATAAAACAACAGTCCCTTTCTGCTCAGAGCATTGAAACAGGGCACTCTCACCAAACCAGACCAACCAGCTTACATCCTTTTTGGAGCAAGGTCAGCCTTCAGATCATGAAATACATTACCTGTGAGGGGCAGTTCAGTATTGTCTACAGCTATCATTTCCAGTTGTTGAGTGAATTCAGACATAGGATGGATTTACCTCCAAAACAGAAGTTAAACATCCCCTATTTTCTTTTGCAATCATTAATTGAGTATGGCACAAAATTGAAGAAAGGAAACACGCGGAGGCAAGAGAGAAAGGCAGTGGTAAGAAGACCCATGATAGGCCATCACAGGACAAGCCACAGGAGAAGCAAGAGGAAAAGCCAGAAAGAAAAGAAGGAAGAAACAGAGAGAAAAAAAAACAATAGTTTAATCCTTGGAAACTGTTGTAGGTTGTAGGTACACAATGCGGAAATGGGGCCTCCCAACACAACCAGAAGGGGCCCTACCAAGTTCCAAGGCATCCTCACATCCATCCCCTCCATGAACACTCATTTTTTTCAGGATCTAGACACAATTTAGTCATGGTTCAACCTTCTACAGGAAGCTACAGGACTTTCTACAGGAAGTTCTGTATTTTTACCAGAAACATCCTGTAGAGCCTTTTGGGCAGGTCAGAATCGATTATGAAGAGGGATTTGAAGCTTGAAGTCTGTTGAGGAGGCATGAAACCACTCTTTTCTTCCATCCTCCACTGGTTTCATCTCCTTTCACCACCATTGCCACCATCTGGTTGAATATACTTGCAAAATCATACCAAATCTGGGAGTAAAATAAAAACACAAATGCCAAGGGAGAAATGGTTGCAAATCAGGGTAGAGAGGACTAAAAAAAGTACAAACAAGTAGGGACACACCCAAGGAAACCACAGCACAGGTCAAGGAGAAGGCACCCCCAGCCAAGCAAGCCAAATCAGAGAAAACTGGTTCTACAGGAAGCTAGCAGACTGTTTCTAGAGGAAGACAGAGAACTGTTTCTACAAGAAGACAGAAAACAACCACTACAGGACTTTCTATAGGAAGTCTGGGGAAAGGGCAGTAGAAGGAGAAATCGGACGAAATCCTAGCTAGGGAGGCAGCAGTTGTGCTGGCCGCCCTAAGTACCTCTCCCAAGCTGAAGAAGAAGTGAAAGAGGGAGCTTCCACTATATTTTAAGGCAAGAAAGGGCATGCAGATAAGAACTGGCAGACCCCAAACCACAGTCAAAGAAGCAAATTTTCATTGAGGACACAAAAGCTAAACAAAAGGAGGAGCCTCCTTCAAGGATGTCCATCACCTGTGAATGAGGAAGCCAAAAACCTTCACTAGAAGAGAGAGAATTCAGATAATGGACTGAAAGACAGTTCTACAGGATGTTCAGACAGTTCTACAGGAAGTTGAGAATTCTCTAGGAAAAGAAGCACAGGCAGTGGGAAGAAGCAAAGAGAAAAGCATGGTTTAATGACAGAGAAGAGGACATCACTTCAGAAGCTTGGCATGACAGGGAGGCCACCAAGGCCATCAAAGATGAAGAGATATATTGGTTGCTCAGAGGATGAGCAACACTTTCAGTAGGGGGGTGATGATGAGCCCCAAAAATGGATGATTATTTGGGCTCATTCAACCTCCTAATTCGACTTAATCCACCA